>VWPU01025935.1:0-26653 GCA_013398955.1 Callaeas wilsoni
AGTTTTTCTTCAAACTATTGAAAATATCTACCCATTCAGATGTAGGCCAAGAAGCTCTCTCCACTGTCCTTCCCTGCCTTTGTTTTTGGCTTTCTCTTACTGTTTATTTACTGAACCACTCAGGCTTGTGCTGGTTTGAATGTCTCCATTGTCTGGACACACTGCCAGCAGCAGCAGCAAGTCTGTGTGGTGCTTCAGGTCCAAGCTAAGGAATCTGGCTAATAACTTAATAGCTTCTCATCTCCACCGAGCTCACTTTGAAAAGTGCTTTATTGTGGGTTGGGGAGCACACAGATGGCAGCACTCTATTTATCTCCAGGCTGTCACATCACTACTTGTTCTCAAAATGGGGTGCCTTCACAGGCTGCTGTTTGCTGAGGTCTGTGGCTTGAAAGAGCCTTTTCCCAAATAGGATTTGATACAATGGAGAGAAAAGAAACAGCATCTGCACTTACAATGATGGCTCAGAGGCATTAATGCTTTTCTCATGCACACGCACATGCTTGGTCGACACATAAGCACAGCAGCCTCTGGATGTTGTCCTCTCAGTTTGATCTGCCTTGCCTTGAAGTTGTGGGGAGGACTGGAAGCAAAGTGCCATCCCCTTTTGCAGTTTATCGGTCTCTCCCTGAATGCCCATCAGCACTCACAGCCCAGTAACTACTGCAGTAGAGTTAAAACCAGCACGTTTGTGGTTAAAGCTGGGCAGAAACTTAGCTTGACATCGAGGCTATAAAACCTAAGTTCTTTAAACTGACAAGAACTGCTACTCCCAGAAGGCAGGGAAGGGGGGAGAAGGAAGGAGTTTATAACTCAACACTCAAGCAATCAGAGAGATTTTATCTTTTGGCCTTTTCAGATACTGCATTACCAAAAGAACTCTTGGGTGGTCATGGCCCCCTTGCTGCCCACCCACTGCTCTGAATGACTGAACAGCCTGCAGCACTGACTGATCTTTTCCTTGGAAAGACATTTTGGTTCCACAGGCACTAAGATGCAGACTGATGAGTAATTGCTATATTTTTCCTAAAGCTGGAAAACATAGGGCTGGATTTTTTCACGTTTTCACAGAATTTGGAGAGAAGGTTTAACAAAACTCTGAGTCTGGTGTCATCTTTTCTATCATTGGTGAACTTGGTAAGCAACTATGCCCAGGCAAGTTTCTCCAAATTTCCATAGAGCCACTCAGAGAGTAGGTGGAGGCAGGTGCACTGAAGCATCAGGCTTTAGCCTGGGTCACACCTGTCACAGTGTTATTGGGTAAAACCAAGCAACAATTTACCAGGGTGGAGTTGGGAAATGGGAGGTTTGGGATTGCAGTTACATGGCTGTCGCGTTGCATAAAGGAGACTGTCCTCTCACATAAGCTCTTCAGGGCTTCACTTCATTCTCTCTCCTTCTGCACTGGCTGGGGGTGTGTCAGCCCAGGACTGCCTGAACACGCTTCCCCATCAGAGTGCTGCTCTTAGGGAGCTACTTTCAGGATTTGACCAAAATGAATGTAATGCCACATCCCCAAACGCTTTATGGAAAGTCTGAGTTCCCAAAGCCTGTCAGGATTCTTGTACCTCTCTCTAACTCAGCCTGGGCATCTTATCTGTCCTTTGATAAAGAAACATCAAGATATAAAAGAAGCACCTGGCGATTGTGGCAGGCAGTGATGAAAGCCTGTGTTGGCCCTTTCCTGAGAAGTCTGCACAGGACTGAAAACAGTACAATCTTTACTGTGTGCAAGTAACCCATGGTGTCACACTGGGTTTTCTTTCTAGTGCAGTATTATGTCTGGAAGATAGAAAACCCCTTACGTTGTACCTTCTGTGAATTATCCCTTATCTCTTCTGTGTGTCTCCTCAGGGAAAGATGCCACAGACACCTCCCTTTGCAGCGATGTTTGACAGCAGCAGCTACAACAGGAACCTGTATCAGACAAAAGAGGACAACTGTGGAGGGCTCTATTACCACGACAACAATCTCCTGTCAGGGTCTCTGGAAGCTCTGATCCAGCACTTAGTACCCACCGTGGATTACTATCCTGATGTGAGTTACACACCCAGCCACCTGTATGGCCAGGCCTGACGCACCTCCTAAAGGGGAGCTTTCCCGTGTGCAGCAGGAGCAGAATGTGTCACATCCATGGTTAAGGAAGGGATTCAAGTGGCTGACCAGCAGTGATAACACGTGCTTTACCTGAGTGCAGCATGCAATAACTCACCAAACCTAGGAAGTCTTAATGCTTTATTACTCCTCTTGTAAGGTGAGCAACCCTGGTGACTCATTTATAAAGCACGCACCTAGACTGGCTTACTGCTTGATGGATTGTGTGTACCATTGACCCTCAAAAAGCTGCCAGGCAAGCTGAAGAGAAAGGCATGACCACCGTTGTGACAGAATGAAAATATTTATTGCAAAACCAAGCAGTTTATAATGCGTATTTCCCATCGCTCATCTGAGGTCCATGTGTATCCTGCAATAAGCTACCAAAGTGTTGGACTAGTACCACACTATTTAGGATCAGCAGAGGCTGGCTGTAAGAACAGGAGGTTTGTCATCTGAGAATTTTTGACCTGTCTAGGCACAGCCATGCAATGAGACATTTTCTGTAATTCTTAAAAAAGAAGATAAAAAAGAATGATATCAAAAGGTGTCAGGGAAGGGCAGTTGAGGATAAATGGTGGATGATGAAACTGCTTGTTGACATGCTCCTGCTGAAGACATAACTCTGCTTATATTCAGCTTCTGTTATTGTCATAGATCTGTTCACGTTTCCGAGACAGGATCTTTTTGAATTTGGATCAGAATTAACAGCAGTACAGGACTGTACTTCAGCTAGTGCTTATCCATTAATGCTTAGTGTAAACTTCAAATATGTAGCAACTTAGACACTGGTTGGTTAAACATGATGATTTATTCCAAGTTCCTAGAGCCAGAACATTGTAGAACCTTTCTAGAGTGGGTGCCATGGATACTTAACTACTGGGAAAGTGGAATGGATATTCTGAATATCCATCTCACAATGAGTTCAAATCATGATATATGGAAAATCAAAGCAAAATAAGGATCCTCTTTTTGTAACCTCAGAATGAGTTACTGATTTTTATTCTGTAAAATTAAGCTATGTAGTTTCCTCCATTTTCACCCAGGAGACAAAGGCTTACTGTAGAGCAAGAGAAGACGAGCTGAAATTTTGTTCTGGGTGATTTCAGGTAATAAGCTTGCAATAAGGCTGTGTGCAATAGGAGAGCTAAACCACTTCTGCCCTGCCTTGTTTTGGTTTAATCTTGCATAACTTGGCTCAAGCACAAACTTATAATACTGGTTCTGGAGCAATGATAAGTGTTAAATTAAATGCTTACCTCTGTAGTAATTGCTTTTGGCACAGCCACATGTAGAGTTTTCTTCTGCAGATAGCAAATTATCAGGAGCAGATTTTTCAGGAAGGCATTTCGAGAAAATATAAAAAAATGCTGGTAATTTATGCCTTTCTCTGTCTTCCTCTTGTTTGCAGAGGACGTACATCTTCACCTTCCTTCTGAGCTCCCGTCTCTTCATGCACCCGTATGAGCTCATGGCCAAAGTGTGCCACCTGTGCATTGAGCAGCAGAGACTCAGTGAGCCTGGCCTGGACAAGGTAAGATCCCACACTCTCAAGGGCTTCCCAGTTCCCTGCCCAAAGCAAAATGCTCCTATTCAAGAGAGTCCTCAGCAGGATTGAACAGATTGAAAACCTAACACAAGCAACTAGAATTTGACCCAAACCAGTACACCTTCATTCACTGAAATTCATGGGAAATTCCCACACTGCTCAGCCTGTCCTCCATGAAGGCTGCTGCTTCTGCTGCATTCAGAAAATCTCTGAACCAGGGTCCTGAACAAACCAAAATCTGCCCTCTGAAAGTCCAAGGCAGAGGTTTTGTTGACCCCCTTCCATACTTCACTGAGAATCAAAAATCATTTCATGGTCACTATGCCCAAGGCAGCCTCTGACCACCACATCTCCCACCAGCCCTTCTCTGTCTGTACACAGGTTTCTTACTGTAAGGTGTAGTGCATTCATAAGTCTTGGCAAACTGAAATTTACCACTTTCTTTGTTGATGGTTAGTCATAAGTTATGGAAACACTAATCAATGCCTTGCACTGAGGCACTCCCGATAATGAGGGCAGTCATTTCCGCCTACCTGAGGCCTAATTTCCAGGTCAGTTAAGCCAATGAGAGTCTTTTCCTTGGCTTCCATGGCCATTGGCTCTGGCCTGTAATCCAATGCTGAATAAAGTTAAGATTGAAATTTACCTGACATTCATACTCTACAGTATGCTACAGAGCCGAATTCTATTTCCTTTGAGCTAGATATTTCCTGCATTGCTGTTACATGTAACATTTCCTCACTACTGTTTCCAAATAGAACTGGACCCAAAAAATTGCACCAAAAATTCTACAGTTGTTGACTGAGTGGACAGAGACTTTTCCTTATGATTTCCGAGATGAAAGAATGATGAGGAACTTAAAGGAGTTGGCACAAAGAATAGCCAGTGGAGATGAGGTAAGTTGTCTGCACACAAAGTTATTGGATAAAAAGGTGTTCCTTTTACTGCTTTGATATTGCTGGTAATAACATGGTGTGGCTCTGGGTGCTTAAGAAAAATTACTATGACGGTGCTGGTAGGCAAAAAGTGCTGTCTGGTACCTAAGCTTAGGGTGAAACCACACAGCGTAAGCAGATCTTTTCCAAAGCATGGGCAAGGTTCTCTCCATCTCTAAGCCTATAACATAATCCCATTCTGTGCAGACAGGCACAACTTGGTGCATGTTAGTATTTATCATTTCAGTGTTTCTGCTTGCAAGAAGCTAGCTAGGACAGTAGCTGAGAAATCCCTATCAGTGTTGATCATTTTTTGAGTAAGGTGTATTGGAATTGGGCCTTTGACCTGTAGGTCAATGGAAAAGTTATAGCAGGTTTGGGGAGAAATTTCTAAAAGAGGACTGGACCAGGAATAATTGTCTTGAGCTTAAAGTATCAGCTCAGAGGCAGTCTGTCATATTCCTTCCTGAGGATGGAGCACACAAGGAAATCCCCTGACCTTTTTCTAAATCCCACTTTTCAGATGGAAGTAAAGTTCCACGTGGGTATTATGAAATATTTTGACGCTTAACTGATGCTTGTCTTTTAAGTACTGAAATAAACTCAGCCAAAAGGCAAGGGTTGTATTTACTTAGTGGAAAGGCAATTAACGAGGTTTCAGTAGGCAGATCCTGTGTAGCTGGCATAATACTGCGATTGCAAAAGACACTGGAGTGGCATTTGGAAGAACTATAAACACAAATAGCAATTGCTAGATGGCATTGTGTTTCCAGTGTTCCTCAGGGACTGGTGTTCCTTATATAAGCTTTTGAGTAATGACACGGATGAGGCAGCAAACAGCACATTAACAGGCGTGGAGGTAGGCTGGACTGGGAGGAGCTGAGAGTGCTGCCAAAGGCCTGGAAGGGTCTTGAGAGGCTGTACACACAAGCATGGAAAAGAACAAACCTAAACTGACTCCGGAAGCTGAAATGTATTTTGACGTTGTCAAAGTGGCGGTGGGAGAAGGGGTGGTGGAAGAAATTGCAACTAGAGAGTGAGAAGCAGTATGAAATACAAATGAAAAAGAAAACCAATTTGATGTGCAAGCTGAAGGCTGCAAGATAGCTCCAGGGAGCTTTGGACTGGGAAGAGGCAAGAGGTGTGTCCTCACTCCAGGGATGCCAGGTTGCTTTGTTTCTAGATACTCTTCATAGGAAGGTAGGAAACTGAAGTTCAGTTCAAGGCGAAGTAGCTAAGATTGAGAGCTCACACCCGCTTGAAAAATACTCACTGGCACAAAAGAAAAAGAACTGTTTAGCCTGGAGGAAGTTGAGTTGGTGGATGGAAGAGTGAAATGAGAAGAGAGAAGGGTTGTCTGCAGTGAAGTTTCTGGCAATACAGACAATTTAAATAGTGAAATCGTCTATTGAAGGGATAGGCAGATGTACAAAGCTGCTAGAAAATGTGCAAAGGGAGCAATCTTACTCTGCTAAGAACTATAAAGCCTTTCTAGCTGTAGCTTTGAGGGTTTTTTGACTTTGAGGTTTCCTTTAGAAAGACAAAGTGAAAGCAGGCACTGCAGTAAATTGACTTGTTTTATTGTGAACTGCTTGGAGCAGTAAATGGCAACTTCCTTGACCTTGCTTTTCTACAGATCACTTGGATTTTTATGAGTCATTACCTTAAAGAATACAAAAGAAGGAGTTTCCTACTCCTGTTCACTGCTGTTGTACTTATAGCTTCTTATTCCACTTCCTGAATTATTGTACTCCAGTTTTTTTAAGAGCTGTCCAAAACCTGTCACCACACTAACATATTGCTCCTGCAAAACAGCATCTTTGGAAAAAGCTTTGGAGAGAAGGACAAATTCATCAGAATAAAGGAAATATTCCTGCCTTGGACTGATCATACTATAGTGTGCAGACAATAGATTTTGGATGATCCTTTTTGAAGCCACTTAGGTTTTGCTTTAATGGCTTTAGGAAGGTATGTGGCATCTGGAAGGGTAACCACCTTGGTTACACAGATCTGTCTACTTAAGAGCTGAGTTCTGCTCCTAATTAAAGTTGTCACTCCTGGTAACTTAAATCACTACGTGGAAAGGCCTGCAAAGGTGAAAGGAGAGATGGTTTTATTACCTTCTTTTCCTCAGATTCACTGCAAGTTTTAGCTCTGACTTCAGTGAAACTGGTCTTGATTTGCTGCAGAGAGAAGCAGACCCTTTATTCATCCCTGAATGGCCACATATTTGTTTTTTTCTGTGGTCTTAAGCATTTCCTCCAGTGGTGGTTGGTACTTTTCAGGAAGTGGATTGAACACAACTTTTCTGGTGTTCTTTGAGCTGACTGGGTCAATATTGAACGTGTGAGACAACCACTTTTTAAACCCTCAGCTGGATTCCTTTTGGTCTGATGAAATGCTAGTATTACAAATTCACATAATAGAGCTTATCTTAAGTTGACAACAGATACAGGTATTGATATCCATCTGTTGCAGTGTTGTGCAGACCTTAATGCTGTCTTCTCACATTTTGGAAGTGTTTTCTGATTGTTTGATTTTAAAACAGATGTACCGGAAGAACGTGCAGCAGCTCCTCCAGAGCCTGATTCGGAAGCTGGCCGCAGTTACCCAGTACGAGGAAGTGCTTGCAAAAATTGATGCCACCACATCCACAGATCGCCTCACGCTCCTAAAGACCAAGCCCCAGTCCATCCAGAGGGACATAATCACAGTCTGCAATGATCCCTACGTGTTAGCTCAGCAGCTGACACACATAGAGCTTGTGAGTTGTTACACTCCCAGGGATGACTTCATCCTTCCCCTCTTTTTGAAGTGCAGGTTAACAGGGGATATGACTTGGCTGCTTCTGTGCTTTATTTAGGAGAGACTCAATTATATTGGACCAGAAGAATTTATCCAGGCGTTTGTGCAAAAGGATCCTTTGAATAATGACAAGGTAATGGGAGCAGATCTGGAGCAGCTCTGAAATGCAGCAGCTATCATCAGGTGCACCATGAGCTGGAAGTGAGGTCCAGCAATAAATGAGGACCAGTAGAAAACAAGCTTTAGTATTCCCATTAAACATTTTGTTAATGTTTTTTTTTCTTTCTGGAGGACAACTCCTGAAGCTCCAGAACTCAGCCAACAAATTGAGTTAAATGAACACATTTCCTGGGTTTCCTGACTTAAGCTAAGGGAGAACTTAATCCCGTGAATGTTTTCCCCAGGCCATCTATGCGGCCTACAGCTGGAAGAGGCTGAGTTTAACTTTGCCTTCTGCATTACTCATTTTCGACATCTGTTCTTCCTTTTTAGTAAACTGAACTCTTTGCAGCCAAGTGGCACGTGGGGCAATTTGCAGGTAGAGCAGACATAACAAAAAGGGCGTAGAGGGCTCTAGATTAATACGAGATGGAGGGCAAACATGCAGTGTTTTTAACCAGCCATGATGGAGTTGTCATCTCTTCAAGTGCTGTTTTCAAAATGACTTAATTTTTTATGTTTTTCAAGATGACTTAACCTCTGTGAATAAACTGTGCGAAAGTCAGTCCGTTAGAACTTGAATTAACTTAAAACCGACAAACAGAATAGAATGACACAAGTTTACAATTTGATGTTCAGTCAGATGGTCTCTGAAATTGATTTTGCGGACAGAGATCACCGAAACTGCTGTCTACCCCTCTCTAGGCAACCCTGAGATGTGGTGTGCGAATTGATTCCAAGATGGTATGGAATAGCACTGCTCAGGAAAGGGAGAATCTCATCAAAATGGTAGAGCTGATCTCCCAAAGTTAGGATGCAGTATGTCCATTCGTCATCAACAGCCAAATATAATGGGCCCATGAAGTAGCCTGGCCTCTGTTTTCCTGCTGCACTTGCAGAGAGCTTAATGTTTTATCTACTCTGTCAGTGGGACAGGAGTAAGGACTGAAACAATGTTCTAATTCAAGGGAGCTTTATGCAGATATTTAGCCCTGATTGTTTTCATGAGTTTGTCCTTGGTCCTTAAAACATCCCAGTAGGACTTAAAGCACATGGTGCATTCCATGTGGCTGCTGGAGTGCTTTACTGGGCCAACAGCTCAGAACGGAGTTACACATGCTTGAATACTATCACTGCTGGTTTCCCTCTAAGCTTTTTGTCAGTTTGGGTAATTTGAGTTATTCCTGGTTACTTGACAGTGTTTGGGAACGGCAAGGCAGAAAGCCAAAAGGTCTCACAGGGAAAAGACAAAAATTGTGCTAAAAGATGCTATTTTTATTCTTTCTGTCTGTAGAGCTGCTACGGAGATCGGAAGAAGGCTCGGAATCTTGAAGCTTATGTGGAGTGGTTTAACAGGCTCAGTTACCTGGTTGCAACAGAAATCTGTATGGTGAGCAAGGACTTTTTGTACTCAAAGGTTTTGTTTAGTCATCTAAAACTGTGAAGCCTTTTCAGGATTTGTGCCTTTTGGACTTTTCATTTGCTCAGTTCTATAATTGTTCACATTTGGATGCAGTCAGAGCATGTCCGAAAAGGAAATAAGTTCAGTGTTTTCAGCATTATCCTGGTGCCTCTGCCTTGCTTGTGTGACGGTGGTGATTTACTCTGGGTTAGCCCTTCTTGGTACAGGAGTGTGTCTGGCCTGCTGTTCTCTCCTCTGAAAGCTCCGTATGAATTGAGGCACATTCTCTCCTCTGGCTGACTCTCTACTTTGCTCTGCTGTTCTTCATACCCTTCTTCTTGGCAGAGCCTCTTTGCCTGTGGTCCTCGCTCTCTGCCTGCCCAGGATCTGGTTTGTCTTTGCTGTCCTGAATGCTTTTGAACCCAATAGTGTGGCTTCTTCTACCTGTAAAGGATAGTGTGAAGCTGTGGTACATATGGAAAAGACTTTTAACAGGGGTGTTATTTCTTTTGGGGATGTGTCTGAGCACTGTTCCTGCTGAGGATAACCCTACAAATGCATCTCTTGCAGCCTGTGAGGAAGAAGCACAGAGCAAGAGTGATAGAATATTTCATCGATGTGGCACGGGAATGTTTTAACATTGGCAACTTCAATTCCTTAATGGCTATTATTTGTAAGTATGTGTACTGAGATGCTGCTTTGTCCATGTTTGAATCTGGATAAAGGAAGCACGGTGCTTCACACAAAAGTCTACTGCTTGGCTTGGTCAGCAGCAAGAAGTTGCTCAACTCTGTTGAAGTGCTATGTGTGTAGTATAAATTTGGTATAAAACAAAGTTTTCATTGCAGCTCTTAACAAACATAAATCCCCACTTTTTTAAACCAACTTCAGTGCTAAATTGGAATAGTAACTTTCCCTGTAATATGGAGAATTGATGTCTTCCATCATTTCTCTCACATCCTAGTGGTTTAAAAATTCCACACCTCTTTCTATCTGCTAGGAGAATATTGGGAATTTTTTTTTTATTTGAAATGTGAAAACTTTGTAGTTATGTGTAGTTTTCAATGAAGTATGTAAGAGATGGTGTTCAGAGCACTTACTTGAGTTTTCTGCTGTGTATACATGTTTTATCAAACATGTTTATCACATTAAATAACGTCATAGCATTTTTTTAGAGATTTCATTCTGTAAGAGATGTAGATTTTGTTTCCAATGTCATTTTGGAATTAAGGGAATTACTCTGATTTTTTGAGTAGCTCTGCGGAAAATATTTGTTATTGGTAATAGATTCTTTGCTTTAGAAATACTTACTAGTCCTAGCTACCTGAAAGACTTTTTCTTTTAAATACGCCAACAATCTCTTTCTCTTATATCAAGCTGGCATGAACATGAGTCCAGTGTCCCGATTAAAGAAAACCTGGGCAAAAGTGAAGACAGCCAAATTTGATATTCTTGAGGTAAGTTTGGCTAATATTCGGTCAGGGGGCTGTTAATACCATTTTATTTTTAACTGGTCTAAAATGCGAGTTTGGCTTCATTATGGCATTTAATTTAGTATATTTGTGCTCTTAATGGATATTGTCCAGCTGACCTTTATCAAAGTTCATGCAGGTGCAGCACTATACAAGTTTGTGATTTACCCAAGAAAATATGTATTGGATCCCTTGTTGTGCTGAATGGACATTTTTAAAAATAAGGTTCTCTTCTGATCAAATGAATAGATAGAGAGATACTGCAGTCTTCTACAAAGCTGTATTTGTGGGGCTGTTCAGAAGACCTTTTCCTGTTTAAGAGCTGCTCAGTTGAAAAAGGATTGTGTGTATCTCATTATTTGCATCTTTTCATGCCTTGTAGCATCAGATGGACCCTTCTAGCAATTTTTATAATTACCGAACTGCTCTGCGTGGAGCCACTCAGAGGTCCCTGACAGCTCACAGCAACAGAGAGAAGGTGTGTTTGCAAATGACTTGGCAAGAGGGAAATGTGCTTGTTAAGTTGCATGGTAGACCTTTATCCTGGAATTCTGATTCTCAGCAACTCTACCCCTGGAGGGCTTATAAAAAGCTGCCAGGTCAGTTTGGTGCTGACTGAAAGTCCAAACATGAAATGATCACTTTGATTATTTAAATAAAGTAAGTGCATTGCCTCAGCTCATTTCTGTTTGACAGACACCTGTATCTCACAAACCCGTAACAAAAATGGAAAGGCTAAGGGCTGACATGAGGCTGCTAGCAATTTGTTCTTATAGCTGCTACTTGCGCTAACCTTTCAGTAAGTCATGGCTTAAGGTGGAAAAACTCTAAAACTCACTCATAAAAGGTATTCTAAAACTCAAATCTAGGCAGAGCTGTGGATTTCCCTTCCTGTATATAGTCTTTAGATGCAGAATCTCAGCGGTAGTTCTTGTGGAAAAGAATCTAATAGCTTCCTAGCTGCTCTCCACTTGGAAACAGTCCCTCATCAACTCCTTCATGCTGTGTTTAATAAACGTGATCTTGGAGTTCATGGAATAAACTACCAGGCAGATGAAGCAAATCCATGTGCAGTGTGCTGGTCTATACTGTTGTTATACGTGAAATGTCTTTCTGAGTCCTAAGGATCTGTTCACATATCATTCTAAGTACCAGAAGTTTAAATGTAAGAGGCTGACTTCTTTTCAGAGTTTTAAGACTTCAAAGAAAGAACTTACAGAAAGAACTTCAGATATTTCACATCTGAAATATGAAATATAGTGTGGTGAAGTGCTCCACGGAAATAATAGGTGGTATTTGTTTTATCCCCAGTTGTAACAAGGATGTGTAGCTGTGAAAACTTCCATAGGATGAAAATTAAAATAGAACCATTTTAAGAAAGTAAGGATGTTCCAGCATTCCCCAAAGAAAATAGTTTGTTCAGTTGGCAGGAAATGCTGCATTTTAAGCCAGTCAGTACTAAGGTTCCATGACTTGCATGAGCTCAGGGAACTGTAGTTCAAAACCCATTTGTGCTGCTACCCCAATATTCCCTACTGTGCTTCAATGTGCATCTGCCCTCGTTTCGTAAGCAAGTCCTGTCAAGAGGGAAGGCTACACTACGAGATACCCTGCAGGAATTACATGTAAGAAATAGGTGCCTCTGACCATTTGTCTTCTGGAATCTGCAAGGAAGAAGGAACAAATGGGAACAAGAAGGACATGACATAGAAATGGAGGACTTTGTATTTTAAAATGTAGTGAATGCACAGTTTTGGTGTAGAGATGTAGAGACCTTAGTCCTTTGGTATTTTGCTTACCTTTTGTATCATTTGACTTCCTTTCATTTTTCTCTGTAGACCATTGTCTTGATTCAGGACCAGACTGATAATAATGCTGTTCTCTCCCTAGATCGTGATACCTTTCTTCAGCCTCTTGATCAAAGATATTTACTTCCTCAATGAGGGTTGTGCCAATCGCCTTCCAAATGGTCACGTCAATTTTGAGGTAAGTAGAGCACTGAGTGGGCTTTTAATAAAGGGTCAGCCCCTTTTAACAGAAAACTGAAGAAGATCACAGTCCAATTCCCACTGGATTCTGGGAAAGCAAACATAGGCTGGAGTTTGAGTATATCTGTTACTTCTCAGAGGAGCTGGGATGTAGTCAGGAAAAAGCAGTTTTATCAAGATGGAGTGTTTATAGAAACTTTCAATATTCACAGTTTTTTTAGTGGGGAAAAGAAAGTCAGAACTTCTTCCCAGTGCTCAAATTCATCTCAACATTTCAATTCACATGTTTATTATAGATAATGACAAAATCATTCAAATTAGTATTTTTAATTCCTCACATAAAAGGCAAATTGCTCACTTGTCAAGATATATAGGCAGCATTTTCATGCATGTAAGTCCCAGATTGTCTCTGAAGGAATATGTGATAGAGCAGCAGTGAGGGAGTTTTAACTCTGTTGTCTTTTAGTAGTTCTTCTACCTCTGATTTCATGCTTGTTATCTGATTTGTTTCCTGGTGCTTTCAGTTTTCAAGAAGCCTGGGTCGTTCACACAAAAGTGCAGTACATTTCAGTTGTAGTCATAGTCCTGAGTTAGCCTAAAGATGCTAAAACTAGGCTGTGCAATGACCTGGAATGTCCTTTTGCTCAGGGAATCCATGTGCACTTGAGGCATGTTAAACTTTAATTGAAAGAGTTTATCAATTAATGACATCAGCATACTACATGGGGAGTGTTTATTTTTGGCATAAATTTCCAGCAAGAAAATAGAGCATTTCATATTTGCTAACTGACAGGAAACATCTGGATTTTGAAATGCCAGTATTAAGCATCTGATGTGAAAATCACTATGTATGTCATTGCAAAACAAAAAGTGTGAGCATCATCAAAGTTAAAATTTGGGCATAAGGAGTGTTGCCAACTCCTTGAAAAAAAACTAAGTGCACTTCATGATCTGCTATATTTGTACTCACAATGGCAATTTTAACAAGCTGAAGGAGTGGGAAGTTGCCACAGCTTTGAAACAGGAAGACGAAAGTTAGAAGCTGAGTTGTTGAGTCAGATCGTGTTCAATTCTATCTTAAAAGCCAAGGACAATCAAAGCCTTGATCTCCAAACGGAGATCTCTCCCTCTTTAAAAAAAAAAGTTCAGGGTAAGTGATGCTGTTCAATAAATAGCACCTCTTCTGCTTTGTATTCTGACAGAAATTTTGGGAATTGGCAAAACAAGTCAGTGAGTTTATGACATGGAAGCAAGTGGAGTGTCCTTTCGAAAGGGATTGGAAGATTCTGCAGTACTTGCTCTCTGTCCCAGTCTTCAGTGATGATGGTAAGGAGCTCTGGACTTCTGCAGGGATGGTGTCACTGGCTACTGCTTAATCTCTTTCCGTGTTAAGTTATGGCTTCCTAACAGTAAGGAAAGACTGTCCTGAGACATCTCTGTCTGGCAAGTAAAAAATGCTCCTCCCTTACAAATGACAGAGAAGATAAGGTTTTTCTTTTATGTGCATAGAGTCTGTGAGAATCAACATTGGTTGTGAAATAGAATGAACTAAATTGATGTGATCCCTCTAAATGTCATAAGAAATGTATTTATGTGGACTTTCAGGACACTTTGCACTAAAGGGTGCTGCTTAAGGAGGAAAACAGGGCCTTCACTGGCTACTTACAAAGCACCATGTCTCTGGGCTTGTTTTATTTTTCTCTTCAGTGCTTTCTTCTCCTTGCGCTTTTGAGTTTCCACTGGTTGGTTTTCCCCGCCTCAGGGTAGTCTTTGTTCTCATGCACAGTTTGTTAGCATTGTCTGGGTGCAATTATAAGCAATGCTGTACTTCCTAATGGGATTCTGAAGCCCTAATCTGAGGGATGGATAATACACACCTGCTTCATTTAACTCAGTCTGCTTTGCAGGGAGAGCAAATTTTGAAATGCCAGTAGGCCTAACATAATGTATTTGCTTCTGATTGCAGCACTTTACTTGGCTTCCTATGAAAGCGAAAGTCCTGAGAACCACATTGAAAAGGACAGATGGAAGACACTAAGGTTTGTGTCAGAGGTTGCCCGGATCAATAAATAAATAGAATGGGATACAGAGCAAGCATCAAACAGTTAAAACCAAATGGTGTGTTACATGTGTCAACAGATGGGGCACAGCATGGTTGTAAATCCCCCTTCCAATCTGGGACTCTTGGAAAAAATAGAACACTCAGTCTTTATCTTAAACTCTCTCGGTCCTTCTTTCCCTTAAGAAATGGGAATTAGAATAAGTAGTTTCGTATTTTAATTTGTTCTGTTACTCAGTGAAGGAAGAAAATACTCTCTAAACCCCAAGAAATCCCCACTTCCTCACAAGTAGTACACAGAGCACTCTGGAATCCACACAGATGTTTTCACAGCTACTGCATCCCTTTCTGCACCAGCCTTTCAGATAGGGCTGAGGTTTGCATAAAGGTCGCTCTGGGGCAAATGCATTAATGAAACCAGTTAACAATTTAGAGTTCAGGCTGGGGAAAAAATATTTAGCAAAATCGTATTTTTGGCTTTTCTTCTACTGCTATTGGAATGCAGCCTCATCAACTCTTTGATTTTACTAATTGTGGAAGGATACATGAGCCATTTTGGCAAGGGGATGTAGCGGTTCCATCTGATTGATTCCACTCATTTTGAGGAGAAGACAGAAAGAGAGTTACTCACATCAGGGCACAGACACTCCGCATGACACAGGGTGACAAGACGAGAAGCCGTAGTAACACGGATCTCAGTTGCACAGCTTCCTTATTGTAGTCACTCTGTCTGAGAAGATTTATGTTACTCTAATGATGGTCTTTACCCATTTGCATTTCCCTCTGCCTTTCAGGTCAGCGCTTCTGGGCAGAGTCTAGAGCGCACCGAGTCTGCTGTTGCTGTGTTACGTGGCTTGCCAAGGGGCATGGCTTGGTTTATTCTTCTGTGCACTGAGTGGCACTCAGAACGATGAAAGATGTGCAGTCAGCTGGATATCATGGCAGCAAAGATGAAAGAAGTTAATTCAAGAACCAACAGGCAGCTTCTCCCATCTGACAGATGAAATAAAATCACAGCCCACTCAGCTGGGATTCAGCCTAAAGTATTGACTGAGAATCCTTTGAAGATCTCAGATGCTGCCTATGAATCATTTCACACCTGGATGGAGGAATATTCTTTCCTTTTGCTGCAGCTTGCTGCTACAAGGACTGCAGAGCTGCTACAAGGACTCACAGGAGGTTACAGGGGAGAAATATTCACCATTCCTTTCAGTGAAACCCAAGTCTGCGTTGAAGAGCTCTCATTCCTAATAAGCTGAATATATCCCAGAAGTTTGGGATTGCTAAGAAGGGAAAGGACTGGACACAACAAACTGGCTGCTGAGGAGAATTTCTCCCTACCACCGTAATGGTGGCTGGGTTTTTTTTCTTTTTCCAATGTGTTTTTGAGTTGGCTGCTGGCGGGCAAACTCATTATTATTCTAATTTATTTAAAAAATATAAAGTAATAAAAATCAAGGCTGTAGTAGAAAATACACCTGCTATAAAAAGATATTAGCTATGTAGCTCTACAACTTCTAAGGAGGCTTTTTCTTTTGTTCATTTCTTTAAAGCTAACCACTACATGCTACAGACATTCTTATTTTTACTGTGTGGTTTTGTTACTCTTAATTTTCCACACTCGACCTTCTTCTTATATTAGGCTGAACAAGCTGACTTTTCTAGAATAGTCTTTGAGAAACTGGCATACAAACTGTGTTGAAATATGAGAGTATGTTTTTATTAAGTAATTTTATAGCTGCTTTTTTTTGAAAGGGTAACAGTGGAGAATGCAATCCACTTTGACTGAAATAGCAAGATGCCAAAAAGAAAAAAAGAGGCTTCTTCTGAGCTCCAGCTATGAACAAAACAGTCTTCCTGTGTGTTTGCTTTAGGGATTATGTTTATGACTGTGAAGTAGTTCACTGTGTTACACACCTAATAAGTTTTTAGTAGCTCTGAATACTTAGTCACTCTATCTATCTATCCTAGGAGGAACCTGATTGAGAAAAAAATACAAAACATAGCTGTAGCTGTAGATCACCCTGGATGCAAAAGTCAATAAGCAAAGTACATATTTGGAAAAAAAAACTCTTTGCAATTATTCTGCTACTGTTATTAAAAAAAAAAAAAAAGAAAAAAGTAAGAATAAATATATTTATTTGTTGCACTTCATCTCTTGGGTTTCCAGGTCAGGTGGTTTTTATGTTCTGTCCATACCTTTTCAGGCACATATTTTAATTTTGAATTCTGTAGTAACATGCTGAAGCAGCCATCATTAATGGAGATATTGTCCTTAACTAGAGCCTGTTTGCTGGTACAAGATGCTGGAAGTCACTGAGTTACATATTCCATAAGGACCAGCACCAGGGCCTCGAGCCCTGACAGAGAAGTTTCCTCTCCTCCTTTCCCATTCCCTGAGTTGGGGTGAAGGAGAAAGAAGAGGCCAGCTCTTGGAAAGGAGAAAACTGCTTCTGCTGTGCACAAACTTGCCTCTCAGCTTTCATCAGGTGAGGTCTTTCCCATCCTCCCCTCTACATCCTTCCCCTGTTGTTGAGGCTTATGCCTGGTGCATGAAAGGGGAATGCAAATCCCTAACCTCTGGCAAGCCAGAGCTGCTCCTTCAGCCATTATTTAACTCCGTGTTTGGTGTTAGAGCCTTGCCGTGCACTGTGCCCTCTGCTCCATCATTTGGTGCAGCCAAACTGTGCTGGGCTTTAATTCTGAACATCCTGAGCTGCTGTCAGGCTGTTGAACCAGTGGTGTGGAAACAGCCATTCACACCTGTCCATAGCAAATGGGAGAGGAAAAGGACTGATTCTTCCATGGTCGAGCAGCTCTCAAAGGAAACATCACAGACTCTCAAAAATGAGCAGTTACAAGAACTCATTAACACTGCAAGCTGAGTGTTCAGGCAGGACTGAAAATCCCTGCTCAGTGCTGACAGATGCTCTTAACGGGAGCAGAGGCAACATCGATGTCTCCTGTATAAATAGCTCAAAGATTACTGATTTCTTTGTGATGCACTTTCTTCGCCTGGTGCAGAGACAAAAACTCTGCCTCTTACGGACCCATGTGAACCAAATTGTTCAAAAGAGTCTATAGATGTCTGGCTAAGCCCATAAGAACAATACCTGTCCTTACCATCCAGCTATTTCTGTGTTCTCCTATTTGGAAAAATCTTCATGGCATCATCCTGAAAAGAACAGTCAGATGAATGCAAAAATGTGCAAGAGCCTGTTTACAGCTGTCGTGTCTACGAGAACAAGTAAGAACCTTTACATCCACGTGGGTATTTAGCATTTGTGTTGGTTTTTTGTCAACCTTCCCAGACAGACTGTTCTTGACAGAGCTGAAACAGGTACTTGATCTAGCACTAAAACAGGCAAATAGGCTAGTAGGCAAAGTGTCATTCATTTTCCAAGACTTCTGTTATTCTAGGGAATATTCCTGTTATTTTGGGAGGCTTTTCCTTACTAGTTGTGTGTAGTATGCTCCCTTGTAGGCTTCCTGCAGTGTTTTTGCTGGAAAAGAAAAAAAATCCTTTTGTAGTGCACTGATGTCTGCTTTTTCTCTCAACTCCTCTGTCTGATCTTGGTAGCAGATTTTGCCTGCTTAAGGGGAAGGCACTTGCTAAGCTGACACTTCACACTCAAAGAACTGATCAAGTTCAGTGAGCTTAGAAGTGAGGGCCTGGTGCCAGCAAGGGCCTCATTTGATTCCTGCTGACTCTTCATCATCATTACACTGTGCTGCATAAAGCTCCTGTGGAATATGACTTTTTCTTTCTCCTTCATGAGAAAGTTTTAGCTACAGTGTGACCCAAAAGAAGATCTCACTATAAGCCAAGTAAATACAATGCTCTCTTTTCATGGAGATTACTTTTCAGGAAGAAAAATGCAAAAGCTAATGTGAATAAGGCAGCTGTTTTTCATCAGTTATTTATATAGGCAGAGACGTCTGAGTGCCAGTGATTCTGTGGGGCCAGATTATCTTCATTCTTTTAGTGCTTTTCTTCCCTGTCTTGTGAAGTCCAGAGGTTGGAAGGGGAGGTGGTTCTTAGGTGGACTTCCAGCTGCAGGGGAAAACAGCATCTGGAGCCAGAGAACAATAAACCAAGCAAAATATCTGTTGGTGTTACAGCAGGATCTTCTGCAGGCCCCCAAGTCTGACCTAGTGCTTAAAAGATTAAATAACTTTCCTGGCATTAACCAGTCCTTACTGTCTGACAGCTCAGTAGCATTTACATGTGGAATGCCTCACTACTTTTTAAATGAGTTTTCCTTGGGAGAAAGGTGTATTTAGGAAGTCAGAAATAATTAGGGCTGGGAGAAAGCGATTTCAGAAGGAGCGGGACTTTCCCTTGTCCTTTTCTTCTCCAGACAGTTCAGAGAGTTGAATTCTGCTCTTCCATTAAAAAAGTTAGAAGAGGATCTATGGAGTAATAGAAAAGAGAATCTGGTAAGAAATTAATTGGCACCCCTTTCCTGAGGCATATCACATAATTGAGGCCAGCAGTATTGGACAGAAGGAAGTGCACACAATAAAAGTTTGAGTTACAGTAGTTTGTTTGACATGCGTATGTTGAATTTCAGGTTTGCTGCCTAAGAAGCTCCACTCAGAAATACCGTAGTGACTCTCCTGTAAAGGGAGTCAGAGGTGTGCTGTGTCTGCTACCAGGCTTGAGAGAAGATAACATCCAATGTCAACAAGAGTAACCTAGTAGGATGACAGCCGAAGTTTACATAAAATTCAAGTAATTAATAAGAAAACTTAGAAAAATAGCATGTGAAACATGAAGTAAAACAAATATTGGCCATGTGCAATGTGTTTCCTCCTACTGCTGTTGCTAAGGTAACAATCTACCCTGATGCTAACAGTGGAGAACATTGCTGTTTCTCCTTAATTTCTGTTTGAGCAAACAGACAACTCTTTTGGTACTTCTTTCTGTTTGGCAGTTCAGGATCAGGCCTAGAGGAAGTAGCAGGTGATGCTCCTTGATCCCTGTGTGATTCAATTTGATAACCAGCAGAATTAGTACTTAGAGGCTGTTTGCCCCCCATATAAAAGTGCTTACAGCATTACATACTCTCAAGCAACCTCATAGAGAATAGGTCTCATTTGAAGATCCAACCTGAATTTGGAGGGCTGAGCATTAAGGAGACCTGATCTGTGAATCTGTTTCAACAGGTTTAGTGAAAACTTAAAACTGCAATACAGGTTGAGCTGTTCTTCACTGAAGATTAATGAAAATATATTCTGGAGCAATATTCACAGAGTATGTCATTATTAGATTAAGTTTCAAGAAAAAGGTAAGTGTATGAGAACAGTGCATCACAGTGTTAGTTTTTTTTAACAGATAGAATTTTCCTTTCCTCGTACAAAATCATGTTCAGATTCATCCCAGACGGTTGCTTTCGTAGTAGAGATTTTCAGGACACAGTACAACTTTTGTTTGATGTGCTATCAGGTGCCTGTTATACTTAAGAAACAGTCACCACCTTTAGAAGTGAAGTGGGAATTTATTTAAGTCCATATATTTGTCTATACAAATTTCATTTCGTATAATAGTAGCATTCTTGATTGGATTATTTAAATGCTGCTCTTCTTCTCAAAGAAGAAAACTCTTTCCTTCTTATTAGCTGCCGTGGGATGTCACAGTTACACAATGTCTTGTGAAGAGTATCGGTTGGAATATCAGTATTTAGCTTTTTTTCTGTAAATAGAAGGGAAGAAGGCACTTATCTCCAGCAGGACTGAGAGAGCGTTTTCAGTCATGTGTTACATGGTTGTTTTGTTTAAATCCTTTATTTGTAGTCTGCTACTTTTGAATTCAGTTTTAAAAATTGCAGGGGTCCTCATCCTAGTGGGAGAAGAGGAGAATTAATGTTTATCCCTCCCAGCCAAGGAGAGGACGCTGACACTTCAGGTGCAACTGGCAGTTCCTTTGGTGGCTCTTCCTTCAGTGCCCCTCTCCCCATAAGCCCATTTCAGTCCATGAACTTTCCTGGTTTCAGCTTTTGCCTTTCAGGATGTGTTTGGGAAACTTCAGTCTGACGTAGGGTGCCCTGTTGTAATACAAATGAAACAAATCCAGAGATCCAGGTGGGATGGGAGGAGGAAATAAGAGTGAAGGCTCAAAAGAAGAAATGTGTTTAGACTGTGACCAGCAGCCAGCAACTGCTTTATCTCCACACGCTTCAGCTTCTGCCGACATGTGGTGTGAAGCCAATGAGAATGAAGCATCATAATGAATTTTCCTGGGGCATATTTCCTGCACAACCTCATTTCTCTGAGCTTTTTCCTTGGAATAGGTGCCTTGTACTTGGAATAAATCTAAAAGCAAGCAGCAATTCAGGTAGGGCACTACATCCTGTTTTGAACCACCTGGAAAGCTGGCATTTTTGGAGTAAAGGAAATGAGATTCAGCAGAGATGTTTTCTTGCTTAATGCACTACTGAAAAGTGTTCACGTATTTTGAGATGGGGGCAAAGTAAAATGCAGAATGAAAAAAAGAAGAGCATCGAGAGCATGATCTCACTTCTCTCCCTGTAATTTTACGTCCTACTGAGTCAAAATTGCACTCATTGAAATGTTTCTCTTGGGATTGGCCGTGTGTGGTATATGATTCAACATAAATTTTCTGTTGTAATTCCTTTTTTTCCTCTAACTGCAAAAAGAGAGCTACAAACCCCAAAAAGAACTCTAGGTTTTTGTAAAGAAAAAAGCAACAAGCTTGCCATCACCTACATATTTAATTTTTGGAAACAAATACTCAAGTCCTTGGGGACTGGACCCAATGAGCATATTAAAATGGGATTGGATAAATTTATTCTCCCTCTCTCCTCTTTCTCCCAGTCTTGTCATTGGTCAAATGCAAAAACATTAGTTCTAAGTGCTGTCTCTTACCATGTTGACTTCAATCACATTCTTGCTGCTTTTCTCAGTCCATTCATTTATCAGTTTGATATCACATTGCTTCCACAACCTCCTGTAAGCAGATGAGTCATCTAGTTTACAATTTGGAATTTACTTGGTTATAGAACAAATTATATAATGTAGGTAAGCTCATGGCAACAGGCTGGCTCCTGCTTTTCCAGCTACAAATACCTAAAAGCAAAATGGCATTAAAATAGTTGTCTGAAGTTGAGGAAATTACTTGTCTTGGAAACACATTAAGTTTTGAAGGAACACTGAACAGAGATAGAGACAGACCAGAGGCAGAGGTAGGGAGTATCTTCTCATTCTCTAAATCCATCTTTTGTGTCACATTACATTTGCCTTGGGCTCTTGGGGCAAATGAGCTTTGTATACTGAGAGATTTACCTGATGGCACGCTTACAAGCCAGGACGTTGCACGTGCATTTTAAGACACTGGAAAGAACCAGGCACCTCCAGCACTTCGTTCATCTCCTCTCAGGTAAAGTGATCTCACTCCTTGCTGCGCTTCCTGGAAAAGGTAAAATTAGGGTTGATCCCACCGTTAGCAGATGGAGTACGGAGGAGTCCCTGACCCTACATATTTCTTTCAGTTTACAGAATACTCTCCATATGTGTCTCACCTGCACAGTATCTCAGTGGGAGAGCTTGAGTACCCTTCCAGATGTGCCAGACACTGAAGGGTCTGTGTCTGCATAAGCAGTTCTTCAGCATGTACTAAAACAAAGTGATGTGTAACTCCTTTCCCTTCTTGCACTACAAAGCCAAAGCATACATAAAATGTATCCAAGGAGAAGAGAGGCCAGAGACTGCAGGCAGATGGAAGTGGTCCAGGAAGGACCACACACATTGTCTGGAAATGCTCCTGCTGCCAACTGCTCCTGGCTGCCTCAGGGAGGAGTGAGGTGCAGTTATCTGCAGGACTGGCTGAAGCCATTCTTTGCACTGTAGAATATCTGTGTACCAGATATTGCTGGGGGGATGTGACTTGCACTGCTGGAAGAGCCTCCCCTCCAGCTCTGAGCACACTTGGATTTGCAGAAGTGACCTGCAATCTGTTGGGCACAGTCTGCCCCTTCTTCTGAACACCCAGGTGCAGCAGGTCCCTGAGGCTTGATGAGGGGAGAAGATGAGTGGCAAGGTAGAAGGGGAACAAAACTGAAAATAAATCCTTGCTGCCTAGCAGAATTTGTTTTGCCTATCACTGAGCCAAAGTGTAAGAAAAAAAGACCCTGCATCCCTCCCTTATTTGGCTTCCCTTGTTCAGCTGCCATCACCAGCTCGACCACCAGATGTCTGCACCCAACAGAAAACTGAAATGTGGCACTGAGAAGAGGAGCTGGAAAAAAAGAGACCAAAGTCACAAGGAGGGAAAGTGCAAAGGGAGTTGTAAGGGTTTGTTTCCAGGCCTAGACACCCTTGAGGCAGGGATGATCCTCAGGCCCTTCTGGTGAGCTTTCGTTGCACAGTCCAGGACTATATTCCCACCACCAGTGATGTTGAACTGCGATGGATCTCTTTGGAGAGTGGGCAGGAAAAGGGAGTGTTCAGGAGCACTGCTGTGGCTATTTAACCTGGCTGCTCAAACTTAAGACTTGACAGAGAGTCCCACAGGAGAACTTTTTCAGTGCGAAGATAAGACCTGGGTCAACACCAGAAAAGGTTTGCATGCAAAAAGTAACCACAATAGCAGGATGCTTTGAAATGTGGTAGTTGAACTAGAAAAAAATGAGTGTCTTTTCAAGTGTGCTAGGTCTCAATTGAATCCTAATACCAGAGTGAAAAAACTACTGTATTTCTTTCCATTTAAAACCTTATGAGTTTGCATGATTTTTGCTGGAATGGGTATCCAAAGTTTGTATTCCTTTTTGCTTTTGAGATGTTCTTCATCTGTGTTGTGGGAGGACAGCAAGTGGGAGCCGTCCTGGACTCAGTATGTAGAAGGCCAGCAGAAAGGGCTGTACACACTCACAGTCTATACCTGAGCTGACTTTTGGATGATGCTCAATATCCTGTGAAGATGGGCAAGGAGTACTTCTGGAGTTTGGTGCTTGCTCTCAATGCAATGAAAAAAGCAGAAGAGCCAGCAAAGGTGGCAAAATTTTCTGTGCCAGAAGCTCTGAGGCAGTTCTCTTCTTTCCAGGATCTTTCACTGCTCCAGTGTATTATTCATCCTTTGTCAAACGGAGTGAGACTGGTGGAACAGAGGGTTTGGGGCAATTAAAGTGCCAGATGTGCTTTTGCTGTGCTTTTCTTTTCAGGTGTTAGAGCATTGTTGGCAGGAGGAAATTATGGCCAAGTGGAAGGCTGGTGAGTGAACTGACACTGGATAAGGCAGTGTTCAAGGGCTTATTTATTATTTGGGGAGAAGATGGCAAATAAATACCCATTATTTCCTGTAATCAAAAGGCTGGTTTCTGTTTGGGAATTAAGAAGCAATGCCATTTCCCTCATACAGCCCCTCTTTTGTAGGCCATAATCTTTGTTATCATACCTGCATAAAGAGGCTGCTCAAGACATCCTAGGAACATTCGACCTGTCAATCAGTTTTAAAGAGAGGCAGTAAAATGTGGTGAACTTCTCCCAGTGATCATTTTAGCGGAATGAGAAGCTATTTTTCTCACAAGGCTGAGGAGGAGGAATTTTTTTGGCCAATGGGGACAGAAAGAAAAGCAGGATCTCACTTGTTATCTGCTGCCTTCTGAACAACCACTGTTGTGATCCCAGCCTCGAGCCAGGACTGCAGCACCACCTCTCGCCAAGGGTGTTATCCCAAAAATGGTTTTCTCACCCGGTGTGCAAGAGGCCAATTCACACACACACTTGAGGTATTTTATTTACAGTTCTGTGCAGACAGGGGTGCTGGGTGACAAATCCACAAAGACAGCATGACAACGACTGAAACCTTTCACTATTTATACATTTAGCAAACAAAACATGCTTTTTTTTTTTTTTTCCCTTGACAGCAGTGGAGTTTAGATAATTGATGTTCTTTAGGTTTCAAACAATGTTTTTCTGATTGTTTGATTTTTAATTGTGGTACTAGATGAGCCAAAACCACAAAAACAACACCACGACTGCAATAAAAAAACTTTTATTTGAGGTGGAAGGGAAGAAGGGGTCAACCTCAAACAAAACACACTTTCTGGAAGTATAGTGGGCAAGAGAGACTCTGTTGTGTTTCAGCTTGAAGTCTGTCTTCTAGATTACTGATTCTACATGCTAGTCACAAAATTAAGGGCAAAATTCGTAAAATAAAGAAATATTTCCCAAGGCATGAAAGAAGCAGAAGCACTGTTATTTTCTAATCCCAGTTTAATTTCTATCTTAAAAAAAAAAAAAAGCCCAAACACCAACATTTAACATCATCAATTTTATTCTGCTACAAAACATGAAAGCAGCAGAAGGTACAATCTAAATCCACATCTTTTCAAGCTCCTGCTCCTCAGTACTTCATGGCAATAAATGTCTCATCTATTTCTCACTAAGACAGCAGTACAAATGGAAAGGATTAACAACAGGCCACCCCTGTTGTGCTTCACAGGTTTACTGCTGCCCCTGTGGTTCGCAGATAGGACAGCAGGTATTTTAGAATATAGAGCTTGTGTGATACGACTGCACAGCTTTGACTTTCACAATAAACCCAAAATAAGTTGCAAGCTTCCCAAATTTTGAAGCTAACTCGTATTAAATGAAGTTCTAATCTAGCTTGACCAAAGCATCCCTCATTTAACCCAAGCATATTGCTACCCCGAAACAAGTTCTGAAGGGAAAAAAAGGCTCTGTAACATATCTAAGGAATTTTTAGAAGAGGTGTGACAGCTGGATCTGCCCATGCAGGTATGAGGCTCTCCAGACAGTGCCCTGCAGCTGACCTCAGTCCTGCAGTGCCTGCTTTCAGGTCTGGAATGCTGATCTCCACAAGCTCCTGGGAGGTGAACTCCTGGGTGTACCCATTACCTTTTTCACCTTACCAGCAAAGAGCAAGACCCCACACAGCCCTGGTGTACCATAAATGGTGAGCAGTCTCTGGATTCCTGGCTGCATTTCTTAGGAAATTTGCAACAGGAAAAGAGGGTGCTGACAAACTCCCTCAGGGAATCCGGGTGAATTGCTGCATCCCAGAGCAGCTCACTTGCAGAGTGTAAGGAGTTGCTGGGACAAGTTTTCTCATCACATGCTTCACTGAGCACTAAAACATTTCTGGTTTGAGGTGCTGAGTAGTGAAATGTATGTGAGCAACATTTATTTATAATTTTTTTCTTTTGTGCACTGGTCCTGTTAAAATTTATATGAGCTGCTTCATCCCAGACACGGACAGTGATTGTGGAACACTGAGATTGCTTGAAACCAAAGGAAGATTTATAAGTAAGCAGTCCTAAAAGGAGAGGGTAATTGTAGAAAAGAAAATTGTAGAGCTAGGTGTCCTAGAGGCTACAGGTTGGTGTTAGACCAAGTCTTCTTGACAGCATCCATAGGAGAGGTGTGCATGGAGCTCTTTGCCTGTTGTAAAATCCTTTCATCCCTGGTTTGTCAGGATGTTTGGGTCTAACAAGCCCTGAAGGGAGATGTTTTGAATCAACATAAATATATGTGCTAGGAGGGAACAGCCCTTGCGAAACCTATACTCTACCAAGAGTCAATGTTAAACACAGGCAACGCTCCATTCTGGGGTGAGCCCGAGTGAGAATATATCCTAGGACACGAGCAAGCTCCTTGCAGGACTGTGCAGCGGTGTTGGAGGCTCGGTTTGAGAGAGCAAGGGCTGCAGGATCTCTGCAGCTGCGTGCCCGGTAGCCACGCCAAGCCGCATCCACAGGGCAGCGGGAAGCACACAGGACAAACACTTGTCGGCACGGCCCGAGCTGAGCTGGGCCCTGCATTCACCCCTCTGCCAGGTGGGGCGCGTTGAGGAGCCCGGCTTGTCCCTGCCCACCTGGGACGGGGCTGCCGCCTCCCTGCCGAGCCCGGGCACGGCAGCGGCGGCTCCGCACGCCCTGCATCGCTGCCCCTCCCTGGGCGGGGGACAGCCCAGCGCCCCGCAGCCCCCGCGCCGCCGAGGGAGGGACAGAGGGAGGGAAGGAGCGAGGGAGGGACGGGCGAGCACCGCCGCCCCCTCTCCCGCACCGCCGCATCCTCGGCCGCCCGTGGCGGGCAGCGGCAGCGGGTTCGTGCCCAGCCCGGCTCCGCGGGGAGCAGCGCTCCGTCCCTGCCGCCGCCAGCCCGCCCTGGCTCCGGGGCCAGCCGGGCACGCAGGTGAGGGCAGCCCGCG
>VWPU01025938.1:0-17896 GCA_013398955.1 Callaeas wilsoni
CCGCCGCCCGCCCGGCCCCGCCGGGATGGGTCGGGGCGGGCCCCGCAGAGGTGCCGGGGTGCTCCACGGACCCGGCCCGAGGGAGCTGGCTTTGCCACCGCCGCAGGCGCGGACTGGGAACGGCTCGGCTGACGGGGGAGACACCCGCCAGCACGTCCCTGTGCCCCCAGCGCCTCAGCACCTTGACCGCGCTCTGGAGCAGAAATCACAATAGCGGGCGTGATTTTACAACAAAGCGCTGAGAGCGAGCTTACCCCTCCTGCCTTTTAGGCTGAGGAAGAAGGAAAGTAAGTTGGTGTCAATATCTAGGGGATCGAGCCCCATCATGTACTTCACACTCCTCCCTGCAAGAATCACAAGCGCTGTATTCCTGCTTTTTTGACTCACACCAAACGCCACAGCGAGCGAAAATTAGCTGTGCTTACCCGCGTTCCATGCTAAGCGTAACCTTTGCCCCCAGAAAATAATGCTTACGGTAACGGGTCAAGGGGGTGTCTTGTGGGAGAGAATGCCTTTATCCTTCACACTTGGAAGTGCAGGATACAATCCAGAGATATCAACACTACAAGACCTAGGGGAGCCTCAGTAAAAACAAACTCTGACGCTGTATTCTGGTATCACATTCAGCGCACATTCAGTTTCTTCAGAAAGGAGCAACAAAATGCCTGAACATAAAAGGGTGTAAAGCACTCAGTAGTTTGAGGAAACCACAAACAAACTGCAATTATCAGCTCTAGAAAAGCCATCCAACGAATAGTACATGGGGAGCAGGAAGTGAAAAGGCCCAATCCCCTGCTGGCTTTAGTAATCAAAACTTACAGACCATTTCAGAAACTAAAAAGGTAAATATTTTTCACACCATTGCCCAAAGCTCCATAAGGATTTTATCTTACAACCTATAGCAAGAAGGGGCCAAACTTTGTGCCAGAGGACCAGCTACACGTGCAAAAATCTGAAAGACTGAAGCCTCAGATAATGTGTTGGAGTTGGGTATACATTTTGTCTGTTAATATAATTCTCATTTAGAAAAAAAGTTACTTTTTTTATTGAAGACTTTCAATTACACTACAGAGCTAAACCCTGAGACACCTCTTAACAGATCCTATAGCTAAAGTGCAATAGAAAGCTGTCAGGCTCCATTTCTGAGTGCATTGCAGAGTTGTTACCAATCAGTGAGCTGTGAAGACCCAGGTTCTTCCCTGAACTGCCCATTGGGTATCTTCACAAGACAACCATCACCACCATTGGTAGGCTTATATTTCATGTATTTCAGTGGAAGACTTTGAGGAGCCAGAAAGGTAAACACAACTGTTCAGTCAATTCTTGTGTCTGACTTCAGCTCTCTGTGTCTTAGCTCAATTCCTAGTTTACTGGCCATCATAAGAATTAAATTTAGATAGTAAAGCAAAAAAAATCAGAGGTTTGCAATACACCACTGCACCTTTAATCGCCTCTGTAATCCCATCATCTCCACCCCAGCACATTAACTGTGGTGCAGCAGTGTTGCCTACTAGTCCCTTGTCTGGGCTGCATTAGAAGTTGTGGCTGCGTTCATAATCACGAAAGAAAACTGTGTTTGGTAGCTGTTCACCAGCCTCTCCACAATGACCATGACTGACTGATACCTTGCAGGAGTCCCACCCATTCTGCACTCTGTTGCGTGTTGAGGATTGAAGGAAAATACATGGGAAGATGTTTGCTCCATCTCACTCTATCAGCATAACACATTTATTTTCCAAAAATGAATTTACACAGATCCACAAGAGTCCCAGGAACTAGAACCAGATACTTTGGCTGTTTAAACCTTGCAGCAGAGGAACAATTCCCTATCTTTTTCATCTGCATGTGTGAATCAACAAGAGCTTGTTCCATGCTGGGGATGGACTACAGCATTCCTCCATGTGCAGAAGGGAACCTACAGCAATCTCAAATGAAGTCCATAATCTGAGTGAGTGGAACCCAGGATTATCCTTCCAGATAAGACTAGGCCTCAGCTTCCAAAATGAAAATAGAAGTTAAAAATCTCTACTACTTACAGTAATAGAACATGCTCTGGTAACTTGCCTACGGGACACTGTTGCTTTATAAATGCAAAGGCAGATCACACTTGGGAAAATACTACTGTATTGCATCAGGTTTGTGAAACTACTTTGTACTTTTTTGAACCTTTTTTTACTGTGACTGAAAGTACTTCTCTAGGATAATGAAGCATTTTAAAGCATACTTAATTCACACTTCACAATATTTTTAAAATATATATACAAAACATATAAAACCCAAAGGAAATAGACAACTTTTTCCTTCACTAGTCCACTCATCCTTTCCTCCAGTCTACTAAGTTTGACCTAAAGTACCAGTTCATTACATTATGGGGCTAACAGTAGAAACATTTCAATAGTCCAACTGCAACATTTAATGCAACTTCAGCAATACAAATTAATAGAAACATTAACCTAAAATCATGTTATCAAAATCATCACCTCTTGCACCATTGTTAATTTTATTACAAAGCCTAAAAACCCCACTTTTCATTTTGGCTGGGTTTTTTTTGTTTGTTCGTTTGAATACTTTGGTTCTGCTCAGTTCTTGGTATTACTGACCTAAAGAAAAGCTTAGTTACTTAGCCAACTTGACTGGATAATAAAGATCAGTCAAGTAACTGTACTGTAAGAAAAGTTTGTAAATTAATTTTTGTTATTGGAATATTGTGAATGTAAGGTCAAAGGAAAATTAATATGTTCTTTCAGAAGGAGCTCAGCTCTGTTTCAGTCATGACCAGGCCTGTGCTTGTCCATTTTACCCAGCTGTGAGAGTAAGCAGCTACTTTAATCTGTCCATTTCTATAATCCATTAATCTCATATTCACAACCCTCTAAGGAACCAAAGGCTGGCCTCTTTTCAGAAAGACTTTCTTGTAATATCTCCTTTATTTTAAGGGCAGACACCATTAAACAAACTAGTAACGACCCTTCATGAAGACAGATGATAAAGCCCATTTGTCTACAAGCAACTGTGCAAACTTTTTGAATTTCAAAAACAATCTTCAACTCACCTTCCTTATTCTGCCCAATAGAACATCTCAGATATTTTTCTTGTCAGGTAAAATATTCGTACTCTCTTACATTAAATGTTTTTTATTGCAGACACTTTCTTCCTATTTCATTTCAGTTTTCATTATTTCTTCACCTTTCACAAGCTCACTCTGTTCGTGCTCACTTATACAACTTGAGTATGTTGGGACAGAAAACAAAGCACAGGACTCGGTTGCCTTCCAAATCCAAGCAACATTAGCACTGCAAAGAACAGAACTGTGATTTCCATGGGCATTGTGTTCCCAGAACTGGTGAGCCAATAGTTCTCTCTATACTCATTACATGTAAAGCCACAGGTGGTTGTTTATTTCATAATACAAACTCCCCCTAGAAGCGTTTCATATCATCCATGAGAAAGGGAAAGTACACCTGAAAAATCAAATGCAACCATTATTGTTAAGATCCTTTTGAATCCCTTAGTTTAATGTGGAGCTTTTTTGTTTGTTGTTTTGTTTGGGGTTTGGTTTTTTGTTTGCTTAGGGTTTTTTAAGTATGATATGGGATGTAGCTCTTTATAACTAATCCCATCCTAAAGACAGTTTCACTTAAGATGCAGATCTACTAAATCCAGATGACTATGGAATAACAAAAATCAGTTACGGAGGGGAGGGGGGGAATGGCCTATTTCTACACAAACAGCAACAAAAAACTGCTTGCATCTTTCATGTGTAATCATTAGCAGGTAAGCAAAAACGTGTTTTATGTTGGCATATGATTAAATCCACATAAGCCTGACAGTTATAAAAACTTAGCAATATCTTTGAGTTCAACAAGCTCAATTCAACTACATATACTATAGAATCAAGAAGCCTAAAACTAAAATTAAGGTCTGTCTTTATTTCATTCCAGTTTTTTGGTCCTTCTGGAAATAAACGGAAGCAGAGAATTACCAAAATGTCCTAAATTAAAAGAAATAGAAAAATTTCCTTTATAGGTCATAAAAAAAATTTTAAAAAGACATAGAATTCACCTTGCAGAACACTACCTCACAAGACCTAAACTAGAATAGGTACTGAAGTGTCTTGTGTTACAATGCTAAAGCTGCTTTTGTAGATGCCTCCATTATTCTACTTTCCTCCTTCACCTCTATCTGAATTTACAGCATGAATGACTGTCCCATTTTTAATGCATTGGAGAGTTTCACATGCAAACTTGCTCGCTTTTTTCACATGCAAATCTATTCACTCCTTCCACATGTAAACTTAACTCATTTTTGTTAGCTTTATATGCTCAGCTGATTCCAAAAGGCATTTCCTTTTGATGTACCTCACCTTGCAATTTTCCTCCACCACAGAGGAACACATCAGAGGAAGAGAAACAAGTCAGCTTGCCTGGGCAGATTCCCCAACAGAGCAAGGATTTCCTCCGTAGCTGAGGGAATAGCCAGGCTGAGTGAGGATTGACTAAACCCTCCAGTTGCCTGGCTGTTCACTCCAGCTTCCTCCTGCCTCATTTTTGTTGTGGAAACAGCTCCAACCTTCCACACATATTTTGCCCCTGTTCTTCAAGACCTGAACAGGGAAAATAAGACGTGCAGACCCTTGGAGAGAAGAGCCCACACTGGAGCAGGATTCCTGGTAGGATTTGCAACCCCATGGGGGGCCTAGGCAGGAGCAGGCTGTGCCTGAAGGACTGCACCACATGGAAGAGTGACTCACATTGCAGAAGTTTGGGGAGGACTGTTGCCTGTGGGATGGACCCACCTTGGAGAAGTTCATGGAGAACTGTCTCCCGTGGGAGGGACCCCACGCTGGAGCAGGGGAAGGACTCTTCTCCCTGAGCAGTGGGAGAAACATATTGTGATGAACTAACCAGAACCTGCATTCCCTGTCTCCCTGCACCACTGAGGGGGAGGAGGTGGGGGGAAGGTGTTTTTAAGGTCTTATTTTACTTCTCATTATCCGGCTCTGATTTTCTTAGTAATAAATTCAATTAATATCTCTAAGTCAAGTCCGTTTTGCCCGTGACAGTATCAAGTGAATGATCTCTCTCTGTCCTTATCTCAACTCATGAACTCTTTTCTCTCCAGTGTCCAGTTGTGGAGGGGTGTGATAGAATGGCTTTGGTGAGTGCCTGGCATCCAGCCAGGGTCAAACCACTACAGTGCTAAACAAGGGAAATATATTCATGTGTGGATGGTTTGTTTGTTTGTTTTTAACTTTACATAGTATTTCAAATTATGCCACACGATAATAACTGAAGAGTTGAAGATTAGTACAGATGGCAAGGGATCGGAACTAGCTGAGTGTGGCAGTGGATGGTGCTCCAAAGAAAACAGACTGAGGAGATAAAATAAATGGAGTCCCTGAAGACTTAGTCATTATACTGACCTTTTTAATATTTTTGTTAGGTGACCTTAGAACAAAAACATGAGTGTGCTAATAAAATTTGCTGATGACACAAACTTGAGGATCAACAATACAGCCTAGACTCAAAATAGATATATCATTCAGAAAACAATGGATGACCCCCAGAAGCAGACCACTAAAAAGAACAGGATTAAATATGATAGTACAAAGTCATGAATTGAAGGACTTGAAAATTTTAAACTGAAGGCATCAAGTGAAAAGAGTGGAGAAAAATTTGCGCCTCTCAGTCAGCAAGAGAATGCCTGTAAGGTATTTGATGACATCATGAAAGAAGCTAATCCTCCCAGAATTTCCAGGAGAGTTCTGGTATATGAAAAATATTGCACTGGTCCATACAGTAATGATCAATTACATTGAAGAATGGTAAATTAAACTTGAAATGGGTACTAAGGAGGGCCAGGAGAAATAGACATGACTATCTGTGTGTTACTCTATTAAACAGAGTAATTTTGCCTATTTCACTTACTACATCAGGTTAGGCTCCCTTTTTATGCACTTCACAAGAAGTTTAGCATTATGAACCCTAGTTCAAAGTGAGCCCGTTGAATATGTCTATAATATTAAAAAGATCAATTAATATAACTTTCTCAGCAAAGAGCACATTACAATATTAAAACAAATAGCAGCTGGTGAAACTACTTCCAAGGTCCCTAGGCTTTTTAGACAAGTGCCTTAATGGCTGAGATATACATTTATATCTTTTTCAGCTAAAATCTATAGAGACCCATGCCATATATAGTTTCTTCAAAACCTCTTATTTCCAGTTGTGGTCTCATGAGCAGTTTAAGTAAAAGGACAGCGCAACAAAGCTTAAGCAGTCCTTGTCTTATTTTTTCCCCAAAATTCAATGGAGATAATATTCAAATACAAAAATAAAGAGAGAATTCTAGAAAAATGTGAAATAATAAGAGAAAAGCCACCAAAATATTCAAGGTCTTAAACACAGTTTGGCACCAGAGTCCCAAATTAGTATACTCTGTACTATCACCTTCCATATTAGAAAATATGACAAATACAGAGATTGTTGCAAAATCAAATGTTAATTCTTTTAAAAAACCCCAAAACAAAACCCAGCATAATTACAGCATAATGTCTGCATTATTGTGGGTAGTTCTATAAAGGAATATGATCAAATATAAGTCCATTTATTCCACTGGAAAAAAACCACATTTCAACCTAGATTTAAGAGTAGAAAAATACACTGCAAGAATATGATGACTCTTTGCATTTTTAATGGTTTTAGCAAAATATAATACAATGATAGAAAGCAGCTCCATGTCCAAACAAAATGATTTAAGAAACACTCATTACTTTCATGAATACCTGATTAGGGATTTCACTGATCCTTTTAATCCTAGTGTTAGAAGGACACAAAAATAAATTCTAGATGTGAAAGGTCTGATTATCCTTATTAGCACTCCAATTTTCTATGTTTGTTCACCCTTGAGACCCCCACCTCACAGTAATGCCACTCAGTGTAAGGACTGCAAAACATCCCTTTTCTCCCTAAATTTTAAGAAATATTGTTGGGCAAGGAAAGGTCTCTTTCTCCCACAGAGTGAGCATACTGTAGAATTATAGAATCATTAAGGTTGGAAAAGACCTCTTAGAGCACCAAGCCCAACTGTTAACCCAGCACTGCCATGGTAACCATTAGACCATATCCCCCAGTGCCACATCCATATGCCATTTGAACACTTCCAGGGCTGGTATGATTCCACCACTTCCCTGGGCAACCTGTTCCTATGCCTGCCCAACCTTTTGGTGAAGAACTTTTTCTTAATATCCAACCTAAACCTCCCCGGGCAAAACTGGAGGCCATTTCCTCTTATCACTTGTTACTTGGGAGAAGAGACCAACTCCCACCCCACCACAACCTCCTTTCAGGTTGTTGTAGAGAGTGATGAGGTCTCCCCTGAGCCTCCTTTTCTCCAGGCTAAACACCCCCAACTCCCTCAGCCACTCCTTGTAAGACTTGTGCTCCAACCTTTCACCAGTTCTGTTGCCCTTCTTTGGACTCACTCCTGTGCTTCAATAGCTTTGTTGTAGTGACGGGCCCAGAACTGATGACAGGATTCACACCAGTGCTGAGTACAGGGGGACAATCACTGCCCTGGTCCTGCTGGCCACACTATTGCTGATCCAGGCCAGGATGCCATCGGCCTTCTTGGCCACCTGGGCACAGCTGGCTCATGTTCAGCTGCTGTGGACCAGCACCCCCAGGTCCTTTTCTGCCAGGCCACTTTCCAGTCACTCTTCCCAAGCCTGTAGCACTGCATGGGGGTGTTGTGACCTGAGGGCAGGAGCCAGCACTTGGCCTTATTGAACCCCATACCATTGGCCTTGGCCCACTGATCCAGCCTGTCCAGATCTCTCTGCAGAGCCTTCCTGCCCCCCAGCAGATCAACATTCCTGCCTACCTTGGTGTCACCTGCAAACTGATTGAAGGTGCCCTGAATCTGCTTGTCCAGATCATTGATAAAGTTGTTAAATAGGACTGGCCCCAGTACTCAGCCTAGAGGAACACCACAAGTGACAGGCCACCAGCTGGTTGCAGCACCATTTACCACCTCTCTTCTGGGCCCTGCCATCCAGCCAGGTTTTTACTCAGCAAACAGTGCACCAAGCCAAACCATGAGCAGCCAGTTTCTCCAGGAGAATGCAGTGGGAAGTGGTGTCAAAGGATGCTTTAGTAATGTCCAGGTAGACTATATTCACAGGCTTCTGTATTTGTTTTTATGACTTGCTTTGGTTATGATATTCATGTAACTATGGTGACAATGAAGAAATGCATTACATGAAAGCTTCCTTCACTGTTTCAAACATAGAGGTGTAGTGGGTTGCTTCTCATAGCTATCAAGTCAAACAATAAGAGTTTTTTATAGGACCTTCACAGTTCCTTTTGTTTTATAGTACATTAAAAACTGAGCTAGAATAACTGCACATTGAAAAGACAGTCTCAATTTGGTCTGGTTTTTCATACTTGCAGCAAACTACTTTAGGAACCACCTTCTGAAACACATCCACCCTCAGAATTGTTCCTTCCCACTCCCTACAGCTCCTTCTGGCTCCCCCTGTCACACAGCAGGCTAAACACGCAGAAATAGCTTTAAAAAGCCCTACTCAAAGCCAAAAGGGGAAACATTTACTGATTCCAAGACTTCAGGTTCCCTAGTCCTCCTGATAGATTTGGTCAGATGCTTAGCTTTGCCCACTCCTCATCCCTACTCTGAGGCTCCTCCCAAATGCTATTTGCAGCTATCTCTGCCCAAAAGACAACCTGACCAACACTTAAAGCTGTCCCAGTCCTTTATTACATTGGCCTTGACGTGATTGTGCTTAACAATACTGATTTCAAATACTCATTAAGAAACTAGGCTTCTTTTTTTTTCAGTTTTATACTGATTCTTTAACTTTCCTAAAATTAAAAGATAAAATCTGTCTCCATTTAGACTGAAAGTAAAATCAAATATAGGGAGCATGCTTCATTTTACAGCTGAAGAGAATTTTTTCATTTGTATCTTAATTTTAAGCTGGTTGATGATACAGAAGGTCATCATTATTCCAGGGTTACTCACTGCTGCTGAATCTCTAGCTTCTGGAACACCTGTATATCTAATGATACACAAATGACACACATGCAAAACATGTCTGACACCCAATAAAGTTGCCAGTGTAGCAGAGTGAAGAGATTAGGATGAAGTAAAATTACACTATCATTCCACAGAGAAAAGTGGTCCCATTCAGGACAGAGCAAAGTACAATAGTAGGTGTAATATTAAGAAAACTTGCTCTCCCGGTCCTTGTGATATGTTGACTCTGATGATAAACACAGAACCTTTTGTAAAGCAATTAAGATCTAGTTAATTGCAAGTAAAGTTTTTGATCCTTATGCTCCTTCTGATCCTGTTCAATTTCAGAATTAACAGGAAATAACAGTTACAAGACTAAAATACTCTTCCCCCTCTTTCCTGCCATTTTTCTCTTTTGCCCTCCCATCTCACCCCTCTAGCTTTGGTACATCAGGAGCACAACACACGAAATGTTGAGAGGTCATTTGCTTGGTGTGCATACCTCTCTCTCTACTATGAGCTACGCCAACGCTGCAGAAACATGCAATACTATCTTATCTGCAAGTGACATCTTCACAGCTGCGAGCGTACCCATCGCTCTGCACATCCTGCGATTTACAGCTGGCTCCACCTTTTCTGTAAAAGAAAAATGAACAGCTGTACGGCTCTGACAGCCAACTCCTTCAATCTGTAGTCATACAGAAATTTTGCTTGCTGTTTTTTTCCTGAGGGGCTAGTTATGGGGCTAATCAATTATCTGTCAGTTTTGGTGTTGGATGGGTTTTCTTTGGTGTGCTCAAGCACATTCCTGCATGGGTATTATGAGTCTTAAGACTTCTTCCAGGAACCTTACACTTCTTGTTACTAACACCTAGAATTGCTCAAACACAAAAAGCTAAAAGCTAACAATAATACTTTAAAATGTTCACTTTAATGTTTTTTTCACTGGGCAGCAATTTTAAAGTCTGTTTCTAGTCTTAATCTTCTTTTTAGTGCTAAGCAATCAGAAGTGAGAAAACTACTTTTTCAGTCTATATGAAAAATACAATCCCTAATATTCAACGTCCTAGGGGGGGTTGCCCCTCATATTAAAACTTAATTGGTAGGTGTTGTAGTTTTTTGTTTGGTTAGGGAACGTACAGAATTTTACCATTACATACGTGTAAACCAATAAAGCTTCTCATTTGGGGGGCCAGTGAGGGAAGAACTTTCTGTATGTCTCATTTCCATGCACTATGAGCAACACTGCAGGGATACAGATGCAGAAATCCCCAGTGCAGACTGAAATACAGTAAGATTGAATGTTGTATGGTCTTCCATACAGTATGATGCATGTGATTTGAGGAACAGGTACCCTACAATCACATGCATTTTGTATTATGAGGAAATAAAGAGGAAAAAGTTCATAAATGTTACTTCTTATCAATGTCTTCTTTTGATTTACACTCACTAAAAATTATGTAACTTAATATGGAGCAACTTCTAAAGCAGGCTCATGGTGTGGAGATTCACAGACCTACCAGTAACATCTGATGGGAAGACCACATTTCAGACTCATCATTTTAACGTAACACAGCTGTGTACCTAAGCTTAGAAAGAACACACTGGATACCTAAACATCAGGAAATTTCTGAGCTAAAAATATTCCAAAATCTCCAAGAGCAAATATCTTTTTAGAAGGATCCTTTGAAGCTGAATGTTCATCTATAGCTGAAAGCATATCTGATGTTCCAAAGAACAGTAAGTCTCTGACCCACCACTGCCCAGGCTGCAAGAATTTTTTTTAAAGCAGCTTATAATATTGGCAAGAGCTCCCCTTACTGGTCTGCATTCAAATTGTCAGCTCTTCAGTTCTGAAAATCTTTTTATATGAAACAAAGATGGGTAAAATATTACTTCTATTCCACATTTAGAAAAAAAAAAAAACCCAAACAAACAAAAACCCAGGTCCACATCAAATTTCTATCAGATATCCTATTGTTTACGCTTCTTATTAGCTGCTAAGTCATAAACCCAAAGATAAGGACTTTTTAGGAAGAATTTGTTCTTCCATCACTGTGAACTTCAACTTACTTTGAATCCTTGATTTTGTATAGCACATATAGTCTAAATTACGAAATAAACACCCAATTCTAACATACTGAGTAATGCATTTGTTTCACAGTAACCACCACCAGCTTCAGTGGGATCATCTGTGGGATAATCAAGGAGTCAGAGTGGAAATTTGTATGGAATTTGAAACTGCAAAAAAAATTTATCATGAAAGTTTACTCTTTTCTTCAATGGCCTACTTGAAGATTTTAAGAGCAAAACATACCTCTTAGACTTTGTTTATATGATTAGAGTGGTTGAAACATATATATAGATATGTATGTATGTATGTATACACATTTATATGATTTTTAGTGCCCAACTTTTGCAAGCTCAGCCTAGGGGCTGACTGAACTTTTATGGTGAAGATGCCAACTAAGAAAGGTTAATATAAGTCATTTTAATGACACCATGAAATACCATTATCTTCAATTCACAGTAAACAATCCTGTTTACTTCAGCTCACAGTAAAAAATCCTGTTAAGGCATCAAATACATGTTCTCTGGATTGTTCTCACACACATGAGGTGGCCCCGTAGAGTTGAGTGAGGAAAAAACTGTAAAATCTGTTGTTATGGCACATTAGGGAAAAAAAAAGAAGAGGGAATCAGAGGATATGCTTTTGAATCCACCCTACAAACCTGGAAAAAGTGTAAGATAGGATTTCTTAATGTACAACAGCACTTGGGAGAATGTTTAGTACAGTGCATCAGACAGCCATCTAGCTCTCAGCACTAAGTAGCAAAAACCAAAAATCAAAATAAAAACAGCCCCCCCAATTATCATTATAAGTACATTAAACGAATAAATAAAACCACTATCATTCAAATGGATGCATATGCCTATTTTTTTATGAAACAACACTGGCAACTCAGCTACAGAGTCAAATCCACTCGGTCTGGTTCTCTCAGGTAAAAAGGTAGAATTTCCTAAAGCATTCTCTATTTTCTTTCAACAGCAATTTCTATTTTCTTTCTCAGGGACACATCCATTTTCTCTAGTGATTGTTGGTTATTTCCTTCTTTACTGCACTGGACAATTACCCTTCCCGGGCTAGTTGTTGTGCCAGAGAGAAGGAAGAAGGTCTTAGGCATTGGTCACAAGTGAACTAAGTCATCATAACCCCTGTCTATACTGAACAACCAGGGTCATATTCATTGTGCTGCCAACCCCCATGCTAAAATAACCCCCTCTCCAGAATTAGCTTATCCCACAATTCATAAAACTATCTTAATATGTGACAGCATTTAGACTTACTTGCTTTTTACACGGCTTTCTTTGAAGGCCATTAATAAACAAATTTTTAAGAAAATCCAAGGCTTGGAACAAAAAAAGCAAAATGCCCAATAGTATAATCGTCAATAAAAATGAGATGTTATTGCTTTATTTCACTAGGAAGCTGCATTTTCAGTTTTCATACCTCTCTTCCCTCGTAACACTTTGTTTGAATTATTCAAATTCTCTTACCTTGCTTTAGAGATCTCTCTCATCTGTCAAACAACTCTTTAGCTTCTGCACGTGTTAACAAAAGAAGTATTTATGAGCATGTTCCAGTTACAATAACTACACAAAAGCAACTGTTTACATCACAAAACCCAAACAAGTGAACTTGCAATCTTTTTTAGATCTAAGTATAAGTAAGTAGCAAGTAATAAATGAAGTTCAAGTAAGTGTCTTTTAGGTAATTGTACTACCATGCTCTTTTTCCAGCAGACAAAATACTTCTCAACTCAGACTGAAAGAAAAAAGTGAGCAGTGAAAGCCCTTCAAGATAAAATTTCGTGCTTTTACAAGCAGCAGCAAGTCTGCCATTCAAGCTCTATTTTTGCTGCTCAAGCAGGACCTGAGAAGACTATAGTTCTTTGCCAGATGCTAGCAAAAATGTGAACTTACTAGTTATAGATACAAACATTAAATTAACATTTAATATTCAAAATACAGTGAGAGCTGATTTTCTCACCCTATCAACTCCATTATCAAAGCTTGGATGTATTTTAACAGATCTCCTAAAGCTTTTATTCTCAAATGTTTCCAACCTTTAAAAAATATATCTTTAACATAATGTTTCATTCCAAGCTGTACTCACCAGTATTTTTCACCTGAATGAAAACCAGCACAAGCATTTAAAATCTGTAAGTGTAAATGCTGACTATCTCAAAATGTATGGCTATTTTTAACGCTAATATCTACTTTTCTCCCATCTGGGCAAATATTTTTGTTGTTGTTAAAGCCTGTAAGTTCCAGGACTACATGCATTTAAAAACAAACAAAACCTTTCAGAGGTCCAAGTTTATTCAAATCCCAGAAACCCTTTCTTGGGTTTGTTTGCTTTTTTGATTCATGCACATACTCAAGTTCTAGAAGTTTCCTCATTGGATTTCCTTCAGCACACTACCTGATTCAAGATCCTTTTTTCCCTAGGAACTACAATGAAGTCAGTTCCTTAGATCACATATAATGATACCAACTTACATCTTTACATCTTTTGGTTTTTTGTTTATTCTTCCAGCACAGAATTGGTTAGGCCTTGTCAGATTACGGGAAGGATCAAAAGTATTGACAGGTTTAGAAGTCCATTAACTTGTTTGCTCAAAAAAACAGAATTGCAGGCAGAGGGTATAAGAATGCATGCCTGTTTAGTTTACACAGTTTGGAACTTCTATCCCTCTGTGTTACATAAGCCATTTATCAATTGTAAATATAAGCTAAAATACAGGGAATGCAGCAGCAAAGCTGTACAATTAACCAGGAGAAGAAGACAAGAACTGCAAGAAGTTTATTACAGACTGAAAAGGAAAGCCACAATAGAAATGGAGCACTAGACATACTAAATATAGAGAAGCTTAACATGTGGAATTCCAAACATGACTTTTCAAATGCTGTCATTTCAAGCGTGATGGATGATTTACCTTTCAGCAGAATCTGGATGGAAAATAAACTAGGATTCCAAAGAAAGGAAACAGACACTTCTAAATAAATTGTACTAAGCTATAATGCCATGTTAAAACTACTGATTATTTCTTCATTAAATGAGCACCCAATACTCTTCCACAAAATAACAGTTATGAGGTCAATGTTTGATCAATCTCTTGAGGTCAATCTCAAGGAAGAGGTAAGGAACCATAAACCATTTATAAATAAGATTTAAACTTCTTATTTCAAGTAAAGACATGTAGCTGGTTCTTAATCTACATGACCAGGGAAGCACCCACTTGTGAAAGAAAGAGATTAAACAACTTGGACCAAAACTCATTGTTTTATATAGTCAGAGAAGAGGAAAGGTACCAGAAATGACATGAAGTTACATTTTACAGGGCTATTTGCTCATGCACATGAGCCTGAATATATACAATTCTATAGAACTTTCTTTGGACAGCGATTAGAAACATCTAGTGAAACTTTTTCTCCTGAAGACTCCCTATTCCTGAGGGGAAAAAAAACAAACCAAAAAAACCAATCTGAACAAAAAACAAGGACAAATCCACCAATTAATCTAATATCTACTGGACAAGAAAAACAAGCAGCAGTGGGAAAGTCAGTAAGGAAAACTGTTCCTTATAAAAGCCTTTCTGTTTACACTTGTTATTTTTCCTCAAAGACAAAACAAGTGGCATCTATCTGATATACATGATATACCTGAGTAGGTCTGAAAACCAAGCCAGTGTCTGAGCTAAAATTACAAACAGTGGGGAAAAAAAAACCCCAAAACCCAAACAACCAAACCATGACACTACAAAGCTTTTTTCTTTGCATCAAAGGGCATTACGGAAGGAAGAGCTAAGCAGAAGGAAAAAAACCATAACAAAAAATTCCACCCAGCTTTCTTGTTTGTTAGGTAGTACATGGGAGTCTGATCACATGACTTATTGTGACTATCAGCTTCAGTGAAAAAATACAAGCAATTATACCTGTAGGACTGGTCTCCCCTTTCTGTTAGCCCTTTAATTTGTGATGATCTAGGGCAATGGATTTTGTTGTCCCAATCCCCCCATATCCCTCCTTCCCCTCCAAACCCCCACCACCACTCCCCAAACTCAGAACAACTCAGAAAGCACAGCCTGGGTAAAAGTAGGCAAGTAGTATGGGATATCTGTAACATGTTTTAACAAAAAAACCCTCACCCCAAACCCCAAACAACACAACACAACAAAACACTCACACCAACTCTCATTCTGGTGCATGAAACCCATCAAATTAAAGCAGTATCTGACCATGTCTCCAACTTACACAGATATTCCATCAAGCACAGATCATACTTCAGCAGACATTCTTTACTTTCTATCAGTCACACTATTATCAGATTCAATCAGTTCCACAGGAACACAACACATCAGAGGACCTCATATGGCATTCCAATACAGAAACACTACTCTACTTTTTAGGTTATATCATCTTGCAAGATAAAAGCCCTAAAGGAAAATCAGAGAGCATGCATCAAAAATTCTCAAGGGAAGTGCTCAAATGTATAATTTTAAGCATTTTAATAAAGATACCACATTCTTTCAAAATGAGAAACAAAATCCAATTCCAGACTATTTTGTCTATGAAAATGATGCATTTTCTAGAGTAGCCACTTCTATGTAGAACTTAAAAGTGTTATCTATTAAAACAGTAACAACCCAAGCTATTGAAATGCAAAACTTGCAGTAATCTCATTTCTCTGGTTTTTCTCACTTCTGAGTAATAGGAAACGAGTTCTGGTCCATTAACTCGCCCACTCTCTCCTGGAGGAAGTTGACCAACTCGGCTAAGACAAAGACATGAGTTTCATCCAGGTCTTGTATGATGAACTTCTTTCCCAAAGCATTTGACTCATCCAAGTACAGCAGAAACTGCTTCATTGCTGGGTCACTGGAGAGACAAACACACATCAGATGCCACCTCACAGTTACAGTTACAAACAGAAGAAACACCATTTGAAGACATTCCCAAAGATTTTAGGAAAATTAATACTAATTTCAAGAGTCATTCACAACTTAAATACAGTTTATGAAGCTTTAATAAAAGCTGTTTCTTTCAAAGTAGTTTTGGTTACTTTAGAGACAAAAATAAAACAGTAATAAAGCCTAATGAGTAGAACCAGCTGCTTGATTAGCAGAGAAGTTTCCCTATGCTGCTGCTAAGGCAGCTTCAAAAAAACCCGAACCAAAACTAAAACTCAAAAATCCAACTCCTAATAAGGCAAGACCAAACTGACATTTCTGATTTCAGCAATAGCCTCATAAAAACATGTTTCCTTAAAGCATAAGGATAACCAAAACACAGGAGAACACAGATCTCACTCAAAAGTAGTACAGCGTAGACAAAGAGTAGTCATGTAAGAATTGTACATTTCTCACACCCTAACCGAACAGTCATGATGTCACCTTCTAAATTAAATTTAAATGTTTAGAAGAAAACAGTTCCATACTTCCAAAATGCTTTTGTGCAGTTACAGACTGCAAACATATTAACAGATTAAGTGTACAGCAGAAATCTCACACATCATATAACGCTATACAATGACCTCACAAATCTTAAGTGATGTTTCTTTTTACTTTGGAGGTAGCCAGGGGCCTGAGTCTCAGTCCAGAGATGAGATTATATGAAAATGGGTACCTTGCACCTACACAAAAAGCTGACATTTACAAACTCCAAGCACATTCCTTTTCAATATGATCTACAAACAGAACCAGCCTTGCATGGAATTCAGTCTAGAGCTGATTAAAAAAAAAAAGAAACAGGAAAGGAGAAATGAAAGATTACCTCGTCTCCCTCAAGAGTCAGTAGAGAAACACTTTGTTCACAAACAACAGCAAGAAACTTCGCAAGCAATAAAAAAGAACAAAAAGGAGCATCTACTATTTTCAAGGAAAAATTGCAAAAGTAACTGGATCACTTATACTCGGGTAAGTCGTACCTGACAAGCATACAGATAACTTATGGATACAGCTAAAATTTTAATTTGTGTACCTTTCGAAAAATGTGACAATGTTAGGGGACCACTTGACATAGTAGAATATAGCTTTGAAACATAATTTCTTGTAGTTAATGCTTATTTTAAGTACGTTACTAAATTAAAATAATCTCCAAGCTATTATATATTTTGCAAAAAACTGGATTTTTATACCAATGTGATTGCTAGTTTTTTTTACCATCATATTTTTTTAGCCCATATTCATATGCAGTTTTCTTTTCTTTAAAGAGGTGTGGAAAACAGTCTCTTGAGAAGAAAAATGGAAATTTGGAATTAGGATTCTCTACAATTGCCTCTCTTCTTCTTTTCCCCAACGGCCGCACTTTTCTCTGCTTCTCCAGCACCACCCTTCCCCACAACAATTCCTTTCCTCTGGACTCTTCAGTTACTTAGGTTATTTCCAGGTCTAAAGAAATACAGAGTCTTTGACACAAGGAGAGGCAGCAAATGCTGTTACTCACCACTCAACGAGAACACCTTTCAGAACATTCACCATCCTCCCGGTTCCCTTACGAACGCTGAAGAGTCGGCAAGAACAACCCTTTCTTTGGATCGCACTGGCGACCACAGGAAAACTGAAAGCACAACACACTCCACACAGACCCAATAAACAAAACCAAGCAAACAACACCTCGGTTAAACTCAGAGACTCTTTGCGACAACCCCACTCCCCAGCGGGCTTGTTGGTTCCTCCTGCCTTTCACCTCCGCGTTGGACAGAGGGGCTCCCAGGGGATCCGAACCCTCCCGCCCGCCCGTCACCTCCGCTGAGGCACAGGGGCTCCCAAGGGACCCGATCCCTCCCGCCCGTCCTTCA
>VWPU01025940.1:0-35946 GCA_013398955.1 Callaeas wilsoni
CTCCCCTCCCCTCCCCTTCCCCATCGAAGGCAGCCCATGTCAAAGAATCATGGAACCATACAATGTTAAGGTGTTGGAAGGTACCTTAAAGATCATGATCATCTCAATCCCCCTGCCATGGGCAGGGACACCTTCCACTAGACCAGGTTGCTCAAGGCTTTATCCAACCTGGCTTTGAACACTGCCAGGGTTGGGGCACCCACAACCTTCCTGAGCAGCCTATTCCAGTGTCTCATCACTCTCACAGTAAAGAACTTGTTCCTAATATCCAACCTGAATTTCCCCACTTTCAATTTGTACCCATTCCCCCTTGTCTTGTCACTACAGTTCCTGATGAAGAGTCCCTCTCTGTCTTTCCTGTAGGTCTCCTTCAGATACTGAAAGCTGCTGCGAGGTGTCCCCAAAACATTTCCTTCTCCAGGCTGAACATCCCCAGCTTTCTCAGCCTGTTTTCATAGGGGCAGTTTCTCCAGTTCATAGGGGAAGTGATCCATGTCCTGTTAAAGGGCAAGACTCCATCATGATACATCACTCCACCCACAAATTGAGCTCTTTCCTGCTGGACATACCTTTCTCTGACTTTACAGCCACCCTGCAGCATCCTCAGGCTAGATATAAATATGAGGCAGAGGCAGAGATCCTTCAAACACTATTTAATGTATTAACTCTCCTGTTTCACCTCTTTCCTGCCTGAAAACTCACACAGTAGGATTTAAACAGGAGTTAAAAAGAAAAAAGAAAGATCTGTAGACTTGTAATGTTTCCACTGTTGTGACATGAGTAAGGTTTCTCTAGAAATTTTTAGTTGTTATGGATGGGATGTGTCTCATGTCATTTTAGATGGCAGTGAAGTAGATGCCTGTGTCTAAGCCAGTTGTGGACTTTTCTTCGTCTTGACTTTGGGGTGTATCTGTCATATTTTTAGGCCCCTTCTCAACAGAGCACCAGAGCACATGTTTTACTTTAAAGTGCTGCTTCCAGTCTTTGCTGTGGAGAGGTGGCTTTGACCCACCAGTCTGAGTGCCAGGCTGAAGTAGCTTCTTAGTGTTCTTTTCATGGGATGTTTACAAAGAATAGCAAAAAATATTCCACTGCCTCCAGCTTTGTGCTAGACAGCAAAAAATTCAGCGAAGATCTATCAGCTAAGCCAGAATTACAGAAGCTGGAATAAAAAAGTCAGTTTTCAAAGTCCTGTTTAAACTCATGCACACAGGTCCTCATCTCAAAAGCAAGGTGTCACTGTTTCTGTTACAGCTGCTGTATTTTCTGTGTCTCTATGACAAGCTTTAAAAACCCTTTTTGCATTGTTGACTTTAAAAATATTACAGAAATGTACTTCTTTCAGCTTTAGAGGAATTTCTTGGAAAACCTCTGTTCTGTCATCTATTACTACCAGTGGTGGCCCACATAAGAGAAGGCCCACAGACAAGAAGTGTGGAGTTTTTTATACAATGAGGTGGAAAGGAAGGCTGTTCCTGCTGTCTTTAGCTAGACTGGACAATGTTTTTTCTGGAACAAAACTTCCATGTTTCATCTAGAAAGTAGGGGGGAAAGCCTTAGCTTTAGCTTCTGTATAAATATTTGCACAATATTAATTCTCAAGTTTGTGTGTGATCATCTTTAATTGTTTTAAATAATCATAATAAAGAAAAGAACCACTGATTTTTTACAAGATGGACTGCATGCAACTACGTAGGAAGGTTGAAGTAGTGGCCTAAATGTACACAGTTCATTGAAATATGAAAGGAATGGATTTGGCTCAGAAAGTCTGAGATGAAACAGCTATTTCAGGAAAGCCATTACAAGTGTCAGCCTGGAAACTGGCAATCTCTGCACCTGCTAAAGATCCACATTAACACCAGTTTCCACTGCACCATCTTTTGGCTGTATGAATAAGAACAGCACAAATTTGGATTTCAGAAGACCTTACTAATGGCATAGTGGAAGAGGATGAAGCTACAATGACTTCGAGAAGTTAAAAAAAGGATAGAGCAGCTGACAAAGGGTCTATTGTATGTTCAGACGGATTTGAAAGCTGGGCTGATGTTAAAATTAATCTTGTGGACTGATGTGAAAATTAAGACTGTCTCCTTGAATCTTCTGGCAGCCGCCTTGAGAGCCCCAGTTGTTACAGTGCAGTCGCATCAACACAGTAAGTGACACCCATAGTTACTTGGACGAGATGTTATATCTGGGTTTTGCTCTGCTTACTCTCCTTGCTTTGGGTTATTTAAAGCTGTTTATTTGTCTGGAATAGGCTGTTACGAGTGTTTTCTAGGCTTTGACTCTTTACTTTTGCCAAAGTAAAATTACCACTTTCTACTGCTCCACCCAAATACCAAAGGAGAGGTGTCCAAGCCTAAGCCCTCAGCCTGAAGGGGGCTCTGAATTTTGGAAGTGTCCCTCACACTAGCAGCGACCTGACTTGAAATCCTGTGTCTGACCAACTCCAGACTTTCTGGGATTTGAAAACTGAACTTCAGATTTTATATTTGGTCTACCTTCTTAATGAAAATGGAAAATTGCATTTCTTCAGCCTTCCTGAAGAGCAGCCCATGCAAAACCTAATGAACTAGATATAAAAACAAGGACTAGGAGAATGCTATGTCTCATCTCAGACAGAGGTCAGCAGGAGTTTTGAGCAACATGGGACTGGCCCCTCTAGCTGGAAACTTATTTATTTGCCTCTGAGCTCTGCAGCCACTGGAGTTTGAGACCTACACAGGTGTGCGGTGGTGAGTGAGCTATTTCTTTTGCTCAGAAAAGGATATTTGTGATGAGAGGAATCATGGATTTTATGTGCTCACATTTTTGATCCTTCTTAAGCAAAAAGAGAACATTTAGAATGCCAAAATCTTGTCTTAATATTTCACAGAAGTAAGTCTTTTATAAACGCATGTTGTAAATGGCACTATAAATTCTCCACTGTGGAAAATTGCTATCTGGTTTGAAACGAGGCAGGATAAATAGAACTATAAAAGGTTACCTGAAGTAAACAGATAGGGTTTCCAAAATGTACCACATGAGATAGATTGGAGCTCATAGTAATCTGTTTTCCATGCTTAACATACGATCAGCATCAGCTGAACTCTGTAACTGAGCTGCCATCTGTATCAATCCTGTTCCTAGATGTCTTGGCCCTGTTAATGAAATCTGGAAGTGGAATTGTAAATGGATTCAGTGAATGGTAGATGTCAGCCCATTGCGTGATGGGCAATCATCAATCATCCACTGTCAGTTATTTCTGTCTCAATGAGTAAGCCTTTATTTAAAGCATAAAGTAAGAATGTTGCCAGACCACAGGAACAAGCCCTGAGCTGTTTGCAGGTGCTGCTATTCACAGCTGCCAATTAAACCCCTGACATTTCCATAATGGCCAAGAGGCAAAGCATATGCACTTGATATAAACATTTTTGTAAAATTAATCTCAGTTTATCAATACTTCACTTTTTTTCTTTTTTTTCCCCCCCAGAGCGACATACAACATCCTACGTTTGGCCTATTGTTTGTTTGCTGTAGAAAGAGAGAAATACGAGTTGGAAAGCAGCCAGGGCATTCATTTCCCCAGGATATACAGTAGATTCCAGTGGCTCATTTCAACCCTTAATTGGGGAGGGAAAGCCCAGTAGTGAGGAGTTCCACCTTCAGAAAATGGTGTGTGTGCCCCTTGCCTTGCCCCCAGCCATGCGCACATGCTCAATTCCAGCATCTCTCATCACATGCTGGCCCTTACCTTGGTAAAAAATGTAATATTTGGTTTGGCAAATGCTGTTCCTGAAGTTACCCAGCCCATTGTGGTTTGTTGCCGCTATACCAAAATTTTGCCTTATCTGGATTTTTATACAGATCTCTGGACATATTTCATCTGTCAGGTCCTTCTCATTACCCCTCCACTATCCGAAAAAAAAAAAAATCCAAACTACCAAAACATAAAAATGTGAGCACATTTTAATATGCTCGTTGTTTTGTTTTGAGCAGGAGAAAAAAATAAATTGTCATCTCAGCTTATCAAAGACATTCATCAGTATTGCTGCAAATTTATATACATTTCATAAAATGTCCAGTCATGAGCTAGGGTGTTTGGGTTTTTTTTCTCCTATAGAAAATATTTTCATGGAAAAAAATTATATATTTCTACAGAAAAATAAACTGCCTAGTATTGCCACCTGACATTTGTAGTTTGGAGGACATAAAACTTTTCAGAAGTCCTTTTATTTCTTGCTCTCAGCTGTTTATAGCTCTTCAGAGGTACCCTGATCTGTAACTAAATACAGAAAAAGAAAGGACTGCATTCACATTTTGGAGGAGATTTCATTACATGCTGATTTCTTTGCCCCTTTTTGTTGCAAAGACTAGACAACGCAGAACACTGAGTGGGAAACTGGATAGCACTGGCACATTTTAAACTTGTCTTTTTCACTCTTCGTGGTACTGAGGAAGTTCACATAAATCATCCAGAAATTTGAAGTGCATTTTCATGTTTCGTACTATCTGGTTGTAAAATGCCTCACTATTGGCTGAAATTAATTTCTGAAACCTAGAGAATTCTGTTAACATGGTATATTTAAAATTGTTCTTAGAGATCTTGCTGGCATGTGGGTTTTAAATTGGGTGTAATTTTTTACCCAACAGCTGTGCCAGTGTGCTCATTGTCAGATGCAGAGAGGCCAGTGCAGTTTTATCAGCATAACTTATTTTACTTCACCTGACTGAAACAAGCCGTCCCGCCTTAAGCATTTCACATCAATGGAAATGTATAAGTGTATCTATACTGAGTAATTTCCTACTTATCATGTATCTGAAATTTTAAGTATAGATTGAACTTTGCTCAATGTTTTATTTCTTTTGTCCATGCAAGTGCCTTGTTAAGTTCCACATTGCTTCACATTTCAGGGCTAGATGTTGCTTCAGGACTAGTTTTGAATTCAGTTAATTTAGCCTATTTTCTAACAAGTTTCTTCATTTTTAAATTTTCTTTTTCATTCAAAACCACTCGAAATGTTAGACATCCTCAAAAACATAGTCTTTAGATACTAAATAAGAATGTTAAAACCTGAGTAATGTTTTGATTAGGTCTCTTTAGAATTTGAAGGACCACATTGGCTGAGTTATCCAGGGTAGATCAATTAATCCCTCCCATATTGCCATTTTATTTTAAAATAAAGAAAAAACCACTAACTTAAAACTGACTGGCTTAAAAAAGTCAAAAGTCAAAAAATCTCCCAAGTCTCAGCATTAAGTGCTTCTCTGTAGCATATCTTTTTGGCTGTAAGGTAATTTCCTGTGTTCAGGATGACTCAGCATTCTTTATCATCAAAGATGACCATCTACTTTGGGTACTTCCGTGTAAGCAGAAATCACTGAGGTCATGCTGCTCTGTTGTCTCTGACTTGGCCCCCCTGCTCTGAGCTAAAAGGCAAAGGCAAAAGGGAACTAATCCCTGTTGGGCTCAGTTCCTGTGCTCTTGTAGATGTTAAGGCAATAATAAGAATATTACTCTGAGTGTGTCCACATGACAATGCAGAAATGCTCAAGGTGGCTGTAAACAAACCATTGTGGATACTGGACACAGTCAAGATGAAACAGCAGAGAACACCAAGAGGACTAATTTACCCTGCTTTTTGGCAGTGGTAGCTCCATATGGGCCAATTTATCCTGCTAGAAAGCAGGCTCATTTATGGTTAGCTCATTTACAGCTAGTCTGACTACTGGAATTTGCAATGTAGACATACGTTCTATTAAGGTGACAAGTGTGTGATTGTTTTAAATAAAAATATGGAGGTTGGGATTTTGAAGGTACCTAAGGGCTTCCTTTGAAGGTGGTTTAAGAAATTGCTACCTCCAGCGATCTGTTTTGCAACTTCTGATGAAGATGATATTCCCTATGAATCAGCACATGGGATCATGTACCCACCTAAGAGCCTCATGTGTTTACAGCACAAAATTTTAGCTTAAATCACTGAGGAGGACGTGCTTGCATTTAGAGTCTTACTCTAAATGATGAACTGAATCAGAGCAGTTTTATCTCTTGGTGTGGCAGAAGCAGGCAGACAGCTTGGTGATAACGCTCTATATCTCTCTTTTTACAGAGCCCAAAGAGACCTGGGGGCCAGGGCCCATGGAAATGCCTTTCTGCTTTACAGTGCATTAGTGGTTGGGCACCTCATTCTCCTCATGTCCTGTCAAATGTATTTGTCTTTTAGGGTTGTGGCACTATATAGTCTCCTAGTGTAAAGTTTGATCCTGATAAAGAAGGCAAAGCACAAACTCAGACTTCCAGCTTGACACCAGTGAGATTTCTCAAGTGCTTAAATCAAAACATATTTTTAAATTAAAATTCACTTATCCAAGTTATATCGCCCTTAGCTTCAGGGAAGTTAATACATGTGAACACTCCTGGAACAAAGGGATACTGGCATGTGGAGAAGGATTTGGCATTATGAAAGCAAACAAGTACCAGTAGCCATTCTTCTTTCTATTGCTGCACTCATGCATGACGAGCTCCAGGTCTGTCTCTTGCTTCCCTGCTCCTGAGGCTGCCCAGCTACGATCTAGTGTGCTGACCTTACTAGCCAAGTAATGGCTTTCATGCTACCGAATCCCATCAGGAACTTCATGTCTCTTGTGGTAGTCTTCATCCATGGCTAACTTGTATTATCATTGGCACGCTTAAAATTGTGATGTTATGTTTCAAATGTTTTTAAAGCTGAAACACACAAGCTCTTTTATTTCTCTTCTGCTTTGTAGGATTATTTTAGCTCTACACAGGCGAAACCTCATATTAGGCAAGAAATTAATCATATCAGGGTAAAGTAGCTACTGAAAAATTGCCAAGCACCATAAACATTGGTCAAAATGCAGGCCAACCATTTGCACAGCAAGTAATTGAAGCTAGAGGTTCACTGGAGCGGCGCGTAACTTTTCATTTTGAATTAGAAAGCTTTTCAAACATAAAATGATATCTGAGAAGACTGCTCTACCTAAAAGGTTTCAATAAACACTGAAAAAAAAAAGTGTTAAAATATGCTGGAGAGATCAATCATGCTCTGTGGTTACTTGCTCCACGTAGTTTCACACACATTCTCTGATAAACAATGTCCCACACACTCTGCCCAGACCCATTATTTTCTTCAGCACCAAAGCGTCAAGGGCCAGATCCTCATTTGGTTTAAGTCAGCGGAGCTCTGCTGAGGTTGACTGCTTGCCATTGATTTATGCCAGCTGAAGATCTGGCCTGAAGAGTGACAAAAATATTATTTTATGTTTTATTTATGGGTGTAAAACAATAGTCCTAAAGGGAGCAGATGTTCCATGTCAAGGGAGGAGGTTTATTAAGTGCAATTCCAGACACAAAAGCTAATCTCTGTGGTCAGGGAAGGCATGAGGCCTGTTTTACATGATGAACTTTAATTGAAATCTTGGTCTTTTGTGTTCATTTATTTGTTCTATTTGGGAGCTGACAAGCATCATTTAAATTACTTACCAGCTGCCAGACACCTTAAAAAACAATAGATAGTTGTTTTAGACACCTGGAGAAGGTTAGACAGTCTTCATTTGTCTTCCCAGTACCTGCTGAAATGGTATTAATTTGGTATCACATATTTTTAATTAAGTGGTCACTTCACTAAAGAAATTTCCATCTGTTTCGGATGGAGCTGTGGGGAGAAAGATCACTCAGTTTTATGGAGGGTTTTGCAATTGTAAAATGTCTTCTCCCCCCCCCCCCCCCCAATTTGGATTTAAAACCAAAGGATTTTGAAATCCTCTCAAAAAGAGAAGGGAGTGTCTGCCTCTAAGTCTCAGGCCCCAAACCTCTTATTGTCCCCAGCACTAAAACTATTCCTTTCTGTAGGTCCTAGAGCAGGAGTTCCTTGGCTGCCAAAAACTGAAGTTAGGGAGCTGAAAGAAAATCAGTGGCAAAAGCCTGCTTGCAGGAATGTCACAGTTTTTGAAGCACTCCTCATCATGTTTTCTTTCAGTAAGCCAACATTTTTTACTCCCATGCCACTGTACCCCTCTAAAAAGGAGAGAGCATTCAGTGGTGTGCATTTTCCTTGGGTTTAAATGCCACAGAAATGTACCATGGTGAGATCTGAGCTCTTCAGAGGCACGGAGCAATAGTCAGCTGAGCAGCGCTGATTCACATCAGATACATTTTGCACCAAAATGTATAAGGATGAGATATACTCCCTGACATTCTCTGTTCCTTCCCACACCCTCACAGTCAAGTACAGAATACGGATCGCTAGAGAACAAGCTGTACTTATCAGAGGCCAACAGTGACCTGTAAACTGGAGCTTCATAAAAGATGATAAGTAGACGACAATTGGAGTGAATGTTCCTGTATTCTACTAAAAGAGAGGAACAAAAGTAAAGATTGAGGAGTGTTGTGTACGGAAAACAAAACGGAGAGGGAGCTGACTCCAGTGTGTCAGCTTGGGGGGAAATCCCACATTTAATGTGTGATTTTGTTATGAATCAGGCTGAGCATAACAAGTTTGAAATTGTTTATGAACCAAAATTAGAAAAAAAAAAAACCTAAGGCTAAGCTGACAATGGGATGCAGGGAATGCTGAAACATTTATTTCATGTTTCAGCATAATTTTTTGTTAATTCATGTTAGAAACCGGGTGCATCTTCATTGTAACACTTTTCAACACAAACAGCAGCAACAACCACAACCTTCCATTCTATAAACATCAAAGGAGGAGCTTCCAAAGTTATAAAAATGCCTAATATTTGTTAGTCTCCCTGGATAAGAAGTTAACGGAATAAGTTTTTCACAACAGATTTATTTTGTTTGACATAACATTTGTTTCCTTTCAAAGCCACTCTGAATAACATTTCCAGCTGCACATTTCCAAAAGCATGACTCACTTCATGAGATGGAATATGTCTATGGTAAATGTATTCTACAGCCACACTGGGTCTCCTAGAGTCCTTTGTAAGCCTGTCAATAGAGAAACAGACCCTTATAGGACACAGTCTCACCTGTTTGAAACCTCTGCTTTAGGAAGATGTAAACTAGAGCCTGGAACTGCCTTTTTTCCCTTATCACCAAAAAGTAGTGTAGGGTGACTAAGGATCAACTTAATTTCATCCAAATATCCATGGGGATAGTTGCTTTAGTATATTGTGGTAAATAGTTCACATCTCCAGATACTATATGCAGGCAAGTGAGCGAAGGGTTTATGCATTGGAGGGAAGTCACAGAAGAATAATAAAATGCTACAAAAGTACAAAGGGCTTAGTTAGAAGTATGAAAGTGCCTAAATGTACACAAATGCTAAGTCCAGGATGAATATGTTATATACTTAATTATCACTTTGAATGTGAAAACAAACTGAGTGACATAATTTTTACTCAGTAAAAATTATGACTTTCCAGGGAAAGAAAATAGACGGTGGGTTGTAATAAAGGGGGAAATAATTTTCTTATCAGAGGATCTATTTAGTCTGGGGACCAGCAGTAGCCTCAGAATTTGAGTCATTTCATACCAGAGCTTGGAAATGCACAATAGAGATTACTCCTGTCTGGGAAGGGAATGAAAAAAGAGGGTCTACTGATCTCATCCAGCCCTCACTTCATTCAGCAGGAATATTTTCCACTGACTAAAGTGGGATTTGGATAAGACCCTTTTTTACCTACCATGTTTTACTTACCATGTCTGTCTGAAAAGACTTAGGAAAAGACATGAACTAGAGCCCAAGTATGACACTAAGAATGGCTTTTTTGGGCTGCTGTAAGGAAAAAGGCAAGTCGCAGAAAATTATGAAGCAGGCAGCTGGCAAATCAGAGGGACTGTTTTACAGCTGAGAGCTGAGTCAATCTCTAAAATGTCTTTACGGAATTAAATGACATTAAGCTTAGTGTCAGTAATTCCCTTAAAACTGTAAGCAAATACTTCTCAAACAGCAGATCTAAGGGCAGCGTCACTGCTTGGCAACTTTTGCTTTTGCCACAGTGGGGCTTTGCTATCCAGCTTACTTTATTTTTACACCCAATATTTTGAAAGAGGTTTTGCTATGGTTAAGAAAACATAGCTACATTTTATATCTGATTCAAAGGAAAACAATAATAATAGAAGTTGGGTAACATTTTTGTATATGCCTGAGTGATTCCCTTTGCCTGTTTTGAACCTACCTAACAGCAAACCTCACTTCATTCTACACTGCTCTAATTAATTTGACAGGACTGGAAACTTGCTCTTCCTGTTCACACTTATTATTCATCTCTTCAGAATGCCCTGTAGGGAGTATGAAGCACAATAAAGCAGTATTTACCAAATCCCTCAATGCTAAATACACCTTTTAAGCTGACTCTGCACAATGCCACCAGTGAGATCTGACTAAAGGACAGCCAAAGAAAAACAACATTTTCCAGAGCATCGTCTCTTTACACATGGCTGGTAGGTCTTAGGCAAGGAAACGATGTCTTTTTGCCCCACTTCAAATTCTACAGTAGGCTCTGGGGATCCCAACTCAGTCCTACTGTATCCGAAAGCTTTACTGTAGCCAAAGCATATGACAGAGTGATCATACTCAATAAGCTCTGATGTTAGTTCACAAGAGCCACTGAGTAATTTCATACAAGCGTATCTTTTAACTTTTCATCACCCAAATTAGAAACATCATAACACAACATAAAACACATCTGAAAAATCCATCGGAGACAGGAACTCAGAAAATGCAAGTAGAAATAAGTGTTTTGAGAAAACACTGAAATTGAATGTTAGGTTTCCTTTTTTAAAATTCTCATTGCAGAAAGGGATGTTTTACAAATACATAAGGTGATTAAGGAATTTAAAAAGTGAAACATGCTTATTTGCACACACTGAGGAAGTAACTCAGACATTTCATATTTTAAAAGTGAAAAATCAATGAAAGAGATTTTCGGTAGCAAGTTACAAGTTGGGCCCTTGAATCTAATCATGAGCTCCCTTTGCACCTTTATGCCTCTGTAAATCTCACTTTACATGAAGCTAAAGGTTAAGTTTTCAGAGAAGATTTCTATGTGGCATAGGGCAGCACTGTGCACAAATGCCCACATCGGCCTTAAATGAACAAACTCAAGTATCAAAAGGGACAGAATCAATGTAGCAGAGCAGTTTTTCCAGCTTTCTGCTCTTAACCACCAAGTATTTCTTTGTGTGGCATCCACCAGAGATAGATGCCACAGTATGCAAGTTACTGTTTTTAATAGGGACTTACTTTCAAAGAGGTGAAGAGAAGCAGACAGGCATTCAATGGGATTTTTCAAGGCACATGTTAAAATGGAAACTAAAGTAGCTGCACTTACACGCTTTTGAAAATTAAACACTTTAAACTCCTGAAAAAAATCAGAAAATTAAATTTCTGACCTGCTTCTGAAAAATTTATATTGAGTCATTTTTCCTAGTTCCTGAACCTTCTTATTCATATTTCATGGAAAAGCATGGACACAATCACACACAGGCTTCCTTGTTCCCTTTAGTCTCAGCTTTTCTTCATTTATACACTTGTTTACCTGTGGAAAATTTAAACACTATTCCTTTCACAGTCATGCAGTTCTTACACTGATGTTACACTGTCCATCTTTAGGCAAAGCTTAATGAAGACAAGCAGGAGACTCCCATCAGTTCAGCTTGGTTTTGGATCAGATCCTAATAGAGAGGAGTTGGGCTTGTTGAATTGTAGATAGACTAAAAGCTGAACTCCTTCAGGCGTAACTCCTCTCTGAATTGTTGTAGAGGAAAACCCACTCTAAACAGATTGAATCTGGAATAAAACCTTGGATAATTGGGAGTAGAATGGGTCCATTGACTTCAAGACCAACTACTGCATGAATAAAAGGTGGGCTGGCATTGGCTTTTGCTGTGTTACATATAAAAGACGGTTCTTGAAACTAATTAATCCTTGAAAAGATCAGCTGACCTATCTCATTGTTAGCAATACATTTTTAATTATTCATTTTAGTCAAGCATCATTTGAACACAAGTCAATTTGCAATTTCATTAGAGTACAGAAAAGGCCTGGGGTCTATTCCCAGTAAAAAGGAAAAAAATCTCTGGCAAAATTTCATAAAAGATGTTAATCCTCTAATTAATTTTAGGTATCAAGCAAGAAATAATGTGTCCTGCTATTTAAGCAGAAGTCACCTTGCCAAGAAATGCATTTTGTCATACCTTCCCCTCCAGGAAAACCTATTTACAAGCTTTGTGGCAAAACACCCTGGCAACTAATGACTAGCTTTGAAGCAACATTCACAGACCATTTGCTTTGATGACATTTGGAGCTTTTTTCTCCCCCCACTACTCATTCCAAAGTCTATTGTAAGTGTAGTGCTCTCACTGCACTGCTTTTGAAAACTAATCAATAAAGTAAGACTTGTCAGGTTGCATCTGAGGAGTATCACATCTTTTAACTCCCTTCTTGGTTGAGCTGCTATACACATTTTTAAACTAAACCTTATGAACAGATTTGAGTATGTTATACATACTATATTCACAGGCACACAAGTGTGACGCCGTTCTTTTTCTCTCTTATATTAACTTCAAAAGCTTAAAACTTCTGCCAGTTAACCTTCCGTAAAACTGACATTATATGGTCATCATACATAATCAAGTGATGGATTGCATGCCAAGAAGTCACAAAGAGCAAATGTTTACACTTGTTATAACTATGACAATTACAGTATTTCAAAAATGGAAAAAAATTACTTCACTCCATGCTAAAGAACTCCAAAGAAAACATATCCATGTTAGTAAATACTGAAACGAATTTTGAATACCTCACTAGCATCAGCATAAATCCTAGAGTGAGGCAATCTGTACTCACAGAAAGTGGATTGAGATCAAAATATGGGCCACAGAGTTTCATCTTTATTCTAACTTTTGACTTTTTTTAATCAATGCTAAAATCTTTAGGTCTGATTTCTCATTTCAATGGCTTTGTGTTACGTGTCTCAACCGTACCTCATCTAATTTAATAAGATGCAAGCTAAGGAAGTACTTAAGTTACTTATCAAGGGTTTCAGATGACACATTATTATTGTACTCAAAAGTCAATATTTGCTAATCATGTTAGTAGAGGAACTGATCCAGGGCTACAATTCCTGAATTGCAAAGGCATTTAAGATTAATTACACCTGTCTTCTCCTCACTTGACTCATACACACATAGCACAGCACCCCTGCCCCCACCCCTACCTCTCTTCTGAAAGGGACAAGTCAGTGTCTCCATAAGGAAAACCTGTCTAGTCCACAGCTTCGGGATGAAAACCTCTTAATTTTCTCAACTTTCTACCTCCACTGTTGGGATGGTCATTCAGAGCCTGACTTCAGGCACCAGGGTAGGTCATGTTCAGCATGTTGGAGTTGTGCCCTTTCTCTTTGACACCAGTATGATATCAAACCAGGCCGTTGTATTCTACCTGTGATCTTTGCACAAGACTGCAATTGAAATCAGAGGAGAGCTGCATGCTTAGGAAGAACAGAGCCAATCTGGCAGTGTGACACAGGTTGAAAAAGCCTGATTGCTCATCTTGTTTCAGCTGGGATTGTTCATTCAACAGTCTCACACGTTAAAGGTACTGAAGTGCTGAGCAGGTCTTATTCCACATAGTGGCAGAAGAGCAGTGAGTTTACACCGTACTATTTATTGTAATTTTCATTTTATCATGCATAATGGGAACAGTTAAAAACTGATCTATGTCTTTCTCTCTTTCAAAACTTTTGTTGAATTTGGTGTGTATAACATGAAAAGATTTAGCACATTTCCTACGGCTAGGTGCAGTGTAAGCAAGTAATGTGCAAGCTTCCACATGCAGACTTGCCAGTGCAGTCAGGCTGGATTTGCAACCCTTCTGCCATGAGAGCCTTGGTCTCCTCTGAGTGTACCATCAAGTACACAGAGGCCATGTCAGTGTCTGGACATGTGCATTTGATTAGTGATGTGGTGACTTCCTGATAGGATCATATATTTATTCAGAACCTGGCTTAGAAGGATGTACAGATCTGCCTTGAAGCAGGAACCTCTCAGTGACTGAAATGTGACTTACCTGCTACCCAGCATATATTACTGTAGTTTGTGTATTATTATGGTTTTCTCTTGCTATTTTAAGCAATTTTTATACTGGTCTAAACAGAGTGGATTAAATGTTTATATGAGAATAATAGATCAGAGTAAAGAATTGCAGACACATTAGGAGAGATTCTGGTCTACATAAAACTTGGGCAAACCAGAAGGATAGGTCTATCTACAGCAGATTAGCGCAGATTTACACTCATAAATGGGATAGTAGTGTTGGAAGCCACAGGTCTGATTTAACAGAGTCCCTTGTAAAACTGGTGTATTGCAAAGACTTATAAAGTGGGAAGTGCTCTCTGTTATCAGGAGATTGAACTGATATTGTGCATTAAATAGTACAGTGACTGCATGGGATTTCATAAAGCCATGTAGAACATCAACACATATATTAAAAAAAGTAACTGTTTTGAGCACTGTGGTATCCAGCCTGCATACATTTCAAATCAGCACATTATTAAGTATAATACTCAGATGGACATTTTGCAAAATCAAAATGACACATTCTGTTTAATATTACAACTAGTGTTAAGCTATTAATCTAAATGTGCTAATAGTGGCTGTCACATCGGTCAAGCATCTGAAAGCCTCTCAGCAGTAATGCTCTATCCTCAGGTAATTTCTTTTTTGTATTAATTCAGTAAAAAATACAAGATAATTTACTCCTTAAAGTGGTTGCCCCTCCTCCTTTTTAAAATTAAACATTATTTAATGTTTAATTAAATAGATGTGCCACACACAGGCTGAGTTACTAATTTCTTTTATTTATCTGTCTTTAGATCAATCATGGTGCCATTTTTAGCATCCTTTGGAAGCATTCAAAATCTCAGCTTTTTCTATGTGTATCTATTTGCCTCAGTAAATTGTTAGCCAATATCACACTTATCTTTACTGGTCTATGCAAACTCAATTTAATAATCTTAGCTCGTCTTCCAGTGGAGCACATATCTGTGTCACAAATGCCACCTTTGAAACTGGTAATAATTGGCATTCATGTTGGAATTCTCAATGGAGTGGCCACAGATACAAGGTGAAAATTTGGCTCTCCTGAAGGCAAAAGGAGTTTTGTCATTGACTTTAATAGGGTCAGGACTTCTTCCAGAGACTGAACTGCCTTTCATACAGATGTTCAGACTGGGTTGAGAGATTCAAATTCTCTGTGTTTGCTCATGCCTAGTAAAATGCAGTTTTCTGCTAATGTTTGTGCTCCCTGTGCCAGAACCTAGTTCTTTTTTTTAAAGGAGAGAGTGAATAAGATAAGACCTCCAGCTTCCTCTTGCATTGTCTTCCTCAAATCCCAATTCCTTTCCTTCTCTTTATACTTGATATAATATCTCTCCAGGCCCAGTGTAAGTTCTCTGTCTTCTGTTATCTCTTGATTCTTCAATTCTTGTGTATTTTTAACTGCTCTGTTTTCCTAAGAACTCTACCTTCAAGGATGCACTTGCTCCTGAGAAAATGAAATTCCTTTAATTCAGTCTATCTTTGTAACAACCCACTGATTTCCTTGTGTCTGCCTCCACTTTCTCAAAAGCTGTTGTTTCCTGCCATTACTAAGAAGCTTCTCAGTCTCTGGTAAGGGAAGCTACACTTCTCCAGGTCCTGTACTTGGCTTCATCTGAAGGCAATCTTTGTTCTTTTCTTTACTGATCCTTCCCTCCCGACACTTGGCTTCTGTAATTTGCTCTCATTTCCAATTTGCTGTGGATAGGCACCTTCATTGACAGCTCCTTTATTTTTTTGTATCTCTCTTTGCCACCTGCTCTGCCCATTGCCTCACAGAGGTATCCATGTCAGAATCCTTGATGCACTTGCCCTTCTATGACAGTTATTCTTGCGCATCTGCACTATCACAGTCATTTGCTTCTGTACGTCCTGCTGTCACTTACATAACGGCTTCACATCCTAAAATTAGTTATTTACCACTTCTTCCTGATTTTCAGATCCTCATCTCCTCTATCAGTCCTGTTACACTTGCTGTTTCCTGAGTTGTCTCCTAGACCATCTTTTCTCTTATCTTGCTGCCCCTTCTCCCATTGATTGTCTTCTCTATCATGGCAGCGATCATGATTTTTTTCATCAACACAAGCTAAAAATGTTATGATCATCTCTGTTCTTGATGGATGATGTCAGTGAGATCTCCCCACTTCCTCTCCTTCCATCTAAAATACTGCTTGCCAATACTGCCTTGTCTCCACTAATCAGCACTTTCCTTGATTTTCTACTGCCTGCTATAAGAAATGCAAGCCATTAAAAAAACTCTGTGAAATCTACTGCTTGAGGTTCTAGTGCCATTTATCTCCCACTCAGTTTAGCTGACTGCTTCTCCCATTCTTCTCTTCAGGCTTCCTCCATCCCCTCTTTCCTTTCTGTGCTTTCTGCTGTGTTGCTCCACAGAGAAGGAAGCATTTTTTTGTTGTCATCACTGAGCAATTTTTTCTTTTGCTTCCTGAATCTTTCGTTTAAACTCATCTCTCAACTTTGAACTATGCCTTTCAGTCAAGCAGAAGCTTTAATGTACTGGAAGACAAAAACTATGGTACTGGCCAGAAGCCTGTTCCTGCAATGTCTTCTCATGCCCAGGCACAGCCCCAGTGAAGTCCCTGTTCCCCACACTACCTGGAGATGGTAGAGAGCAGAGATTGGTTCTTATGTTTGAAATGCATGAGCGGCCTTTGGTGTCCTACAATACATCGCTGTTAAGAACGTAGGATAGTCACTATACTGAGAAATGAAATAATTGCATTTCTCATGTAGTGGGGGGTGGAAAAAATAGCAAATGGTGAATACCTTGAAGCCTAGAGCAAAGCTGAAAGCTGCAAATTCTACAACTGCTCTTATCTTGCATTGAAACACACTGGCTACTTTTTTGAAAGTTTTCCATTAAAAGTTAGGACAAGAGTTCTTGGTATACCCAATTACTTTTTGTGACTTGGAAAGCATTTCTACACAGCATTTTACCAGGTGAGTTTTTACGACTAAGGCTATGTGGGAGTAAGAATGAGGTTATTGCAGTTTTACAGAGCAGAGTGAGTTTTTTGCATAGGTTATTTTATTCTGCAAAGTTTCCCCTGCCAACCAGAAGGAGTGCTGGAGGAGTGCAACAGCTGAATTCCCTATGACAGAAATAACAAAATACTGCAGTGTGTGAACCATTAAGTGAGATACCACAAATATTCCCTCTGATATAGGAAGAGAACGATGCCACACAGGATGATGCAAAATACTTAATTCTTAAGGGTCATGACCTAGAGGCTCTGTAGGCCTTGACTCAAGAGTCCAGGTGTGCTGCAAACAAATGAGTCGTTTTCCAGTTCATACAGGGCTGCCTTTGATATTATGAACTTCAGACCAATATATTCTATGTTCTGCAAATGACTCTTTTTGTGTCAGGACCATGATACAGTTTGGGCAAGGCCTAGAGCTGAAGGTATTAAGTGGTGAGTTACCGGAAAATGAACAGGAGAATCCAGAGTTCAGTCTCCAGATCCACATGCCACAACCTTTATGGTAATTAAAACTCCTCTAGTACAGGAAATCAGATTAAATTAAATGCTTCAAACCACTGCAAGACCTCTGTATTCTGCCTCCCTTGTCGTGCAATCCATATATCATGCTGAACTATTTTTCTTTACAGAGTGTGATAGGAAAGGTTTTCCTTTGGGAGCACTTCAGTTCTGAGCCAGCTTTGATCTCTGACTCAGAGTCCATGCTTCTCCGCAGTGTAGAAAATCTGAAGGTGACCACCATCCCTTCACCGTGGCCCTGTGGCACAAAATCTTGTCTTCTCCTCTCCCATACCTGTCTGTGCACTGACAGGAGAACCAGCTGGCTGTCTCTTGGCAGCCAGGCCTAATCCTGCCCTTTCCATCACAAAGTTGATTTGAATACACTTACACGATTCAGTTCAAGTGCGCAGGATTAGCTCAGTTGGTCAGTGCATGGTGTTAATAATGCCAAGGTTGTGGGTTTGATCCCTGCATGGGCCATTCATTTAAGAGTAGGACTTGATGATCCCTATGGGTCCCTTCAAACTCAGAATATTCAGTGATTCTGTGAAGGTAATTACTCCAAATTCCTGGCCTCTGAGCCAATCAGGCTAATCAAGCCTCATGACCCCTTCAGCACAGCACTGGATGGCCATTGCAGTACCGTGTTTACCCAGGAATGCTAAAAATCTGTGTGGGTTACCCAGTGCTGTGTGAGTTATCCAGCTGGAAGTAGATTTTCCTAGGCATTTAGAATACACTTTAGAAAGGAACTTAAAAAGGCATCTCTGTTACCAAGTGGACCATTGCAAACACCTATCTTGGCCAGCAAAAGGTGAAGCACACGTGTGGGGCTGGAGTATGAAACCACAATTCTACCACTGAGCTCAAAAGAAAGTTTGCGTGTTCCTGTTGTATGAAGACATTTTATATATCAGAGGTCAACTTTCTGTGCTCAAATCTTCTGGTTGTGTAGAGCGTCCCCAGCTCCACAGAGGAGCTGTGACAATTTACACCAGCTGAGGTGCTGCTCAGCATTTTTGGTTATGGACCTTTGGTTATGGCTAGTTAGGGTTCCTGCGGAGCTGTTAACAGCACTGTGTGGGTGTAAATCTTGCTTTAGATGACTTTGGAGCAGTTAGGAGACAGCCTGCCTGTCTATAAAGTAGAAGCATCCTTGAGCGTATGCCTGGCATAACCTTACAATAGAATGGTGCCCCAGCAATATGAAATATAGCTACTTTTACCTAAATGAAGACCTACAAATAATGTCCACTAAAAAGTTGCCACACAGGATAATTAGGTGGTAAAAAAATTCCTTTGTGTTTTGGCATAGCCCATTTCATTTGCAACTGTGTTTTTAAGCAGTTACATCCCAGAACACACCTAGCTCCTCATCCACCTCAGGATGTTGCGCTAACTTACCTACATTTTCTTCTAGAAATTGTTCAGACAGGGAATGGCATCAGCCATTTTATTGAATTAAATTTGCTAAACAGTCAAACAGCAGCCTAAGGTAGTCAAGGCCTAAGATACTGACATGGAGCAGCAGTTCTTAGTCTTTGCAGTAAAATAAGGTCAGTGTAAAAGAGAATTTAGTTGTCTGGCCAGCTACTTTCTGTGTATTCACACAGGTAATTCACATGTCCCTGTGGTGGGATCCAGCTATGCTGCAAAGGTTGGGTGGCATTTTCACAGCAAGGCCCTGAAACACAGGCATTTCAGAACACATTCCTCTCCCCGTAACACTGTGAGTGGTACCAGCAAAAAACCAAGGTAACAGTGACAAAGGAAATCATTACTGGCCTTTGTAAACCTCCCTGAGATCAGCATGCACAAAGCCAGCAGTGAGTAGGAGGAAGGAAAAGCTTAGTCTTGTGAATCTTTATCAGTTGTCAGCTTCTTGGAGGAAGCTGGTTCTGCAAAGCACAACATGACATTTCAATGTGTTTTTCGGATGCCGTGTGTGAATTACAAGGGATACAAAACTGGCGTATGAAAGATATATTTCTAGGTAACACTAAGGGGGAAAAGTAGGACCCCCGAAAAAATATTTCTGTAGATTTTTTTAGCTTTAATGATACTAAATTACAGCAAAACTTCCCAAGACTGTTCTTGCAAGTCATTTATAACATAAAACATAAAATTACAGTAAGTCTCCATTAGTACTGTGGCTACTTTTGTAATCAGTTTTGAAGAATGTGCTTCATCAGTGTAAATATTTTGATTTAAGTTCTTGTTGAGAAGCAGTCTAAAACATATACTTTAAATTACACTTTAAAATAAGTCCCATGGTACCTCCCTACAATGTATATGGTACGCTGGCTTGGTGTAATTAAATTCTTGTCCAAAGTTGTCATTAAGTTACAGTAAATACTGAAGCTACCTTCATTTTAAAATAGCTTTATTTCTTGATTTTAGCTGATAAATATTCTTGTATAGAAAATTAATTAAAATATGTATACATACATAAAACAGGGCAGGACTGGTGCTTTCAGCTGTTATTACCAAACATCCTGGCTTCTTATCAGCGGTGGGGCAGCTGACTGACAACAACATGGAGAAAATGGTCACACAGAGGACCTCTCAGGGTGAGAATGAAAGGAATGCAAGTCCCAGGCCCTCTCCCATCTTCTCTCATTTCTAGCACCAAATTATTAATTAATTGAAAGACTTCCTGTGAATAACAAAAATCAGATCTGAAGGGTAGAAGCAACCATTTCTCATATGTGGTCAGGCCATCTAGGCACAACACTACCATGAAATGACAAGGATGGAGAAATTCCACTGAGTAGACTGGGTGAGAAAAAATTCAGCTCTTTAGAGTCTAAAAAATAATAGTATTTTTCAGAAGTTTGATGAAACTGAGTGAGATGATGGAGGAGAAAGTCTCAAAAAACCCTTGTATCCACCGAAGAACTCACATAGGCAATCATTCTTACTAGAGAATCTATGGTGGAGTCTCATGATACAGGACTCAACCAAAAAAGGCTCAGTTTGAACTTACATCTTTTAGAAACACCATTAATTAGTCTGTAGGAAATCAGGCTTGATTGCTTTCAGTGCTCACAAAACTACTTGTGTTTTTTCTGGAACACAGGCAAATGGCTGAGATGACAAATATATGCCTTACAAGAATCTCTCTCTCCCTTTCATAAATGTCTGAATATTTTCATTTCCCAAATGTATACTTGTTTGAGAGTTTTATACCTAACAGATGTTTTATGTAGATTTGTTGGTGCCTCAGACTTTTCAAGAAAATGAAAAAAGGTCTGTCTTTACCTGGACTACACTGATCAACATTATCTTAAACCATCATCAAATTTCTTTCCATTCACCTCCATATGTCTTTCCACAGGCTGTCCTCCAAGTTTTCTTCATATCTCTCTGGTTATCTATTACAGAACTGCCATTTGGTCAGACTCTTTTTAATGTGTTACATTGTCAAGATTTGACACTCTAGTGGAGTGTATTCAAAGTTTGTTTCGGTTTCTACAACTTTTTCATCCATGATGTGGAGCCTTTAAAAACTTTCAGGTCTGCAGATTTTTGTATAGCATATATGAACTTGTTGTTCTGACTCCACACACATCCTTTAGAAGCAGTCCAACTATTTTTCCCCTCCACATCCAGAGATTACAGACTGCACAGTTTTAGCACATCAAACTTGGGATCTTGAAATGTCAGGAGTGGATAACTTATGAACTAGAAAATATCTGAGGTACACATCTAACTAAAAATAAATGTAAATTTGAAACAGTAGATTGCTCCAGTCTCCCACAAAGGAGCAGGAGTCTGGTTGTTGTGGAAGCCTTAATAGGACAAGATTCCTAGCTAGAACTACACAGCACATCACGTCAGGCATTGTGGCACTACAGTTACAAAAAGGAAAGAGAAGAAAAGAGCCCTGAGGAGTTTCAAAAAAGTCCATATGAGATATGGATAGCAGACTTCTGTGAAGAGCCTCTGTCGGCCTAGAGAGAAAATTGTACAGAAAATATGTCTGTGAGACTTCACTCCCAGCCCATAAAAACCACAGTTTTCTTCTCCTTTCTTACTATTGGTTGGCAATCCAGCATTGCAAAAAAGGAGAAAATCTTGAAATCTTTTGACATTGTATGTTCGAAATTGAGTTCTTTGTTGGTTTGACTGTCACTTCTGATACACTGAAGTCACAAGTACAAGTCAGCCTGCTGCAATTTCAGCAAGATGGAAAATAGAGTAAAATGCAGGGTCATTTATTCATTGCTAACACCTATTCGAGTTCAATACAGCTACTGCAGGTAATGTTGTCTTCTTTTACAGTATTAGTTTACAAAAACATCTGTCCCTATCCAGGTACAGTATAGCCTATAAGAAGCAACCAAGAAGTCAGGAATTCAAATTTCTGAATTTCTAAGCATATTTGAGGATTTTGCTGTAGAACATGAGAGATAACTTTTTCTAAAAATGATCTTTTGCAAGTCATTATTGGTGAAGGAAGTTGTGCTGTTTTTGGCTGGGGCAGTTAACTTTCTTCACAGTGGCTGGTGTAAGGCTGTGTTCTGGATTTGTGCTGAACACAGGGCTGGTAATATAGAGATGTTTTTGTTTATACTGAGCAGGGCTTACACAGAGCCAAGGCCTTTTCTGATTCTTGTACTGCCATGCTGACAAGGAAGTTGGAGATGCACGAAGTAAGAAGTTGTGAGGAGACAGAGCCAGGACAGGTGACCCAAACTGACTAAAGGGATATTCTAGACAATATGACATCATGCTCAGTATATAAAGTGGGAGGAAGAAGCAGAAAGCGGTGGAGCATTTGGAGTGATGACATTTGTCTTCACAAGTAACTGTTAGGCGTAATGAGGGCCTGCTGTCCTGGAGATGGCTGAACACCTGCCTGCCCATGGGAAGTAGCGAATTAATTCCTTATTTTGCTTTGCTTTCCCTACCAAACTGTCTTTATCTCAGTCCACGAGTTTTCCAGCTTTTACCTTTCTGATTCTGTCCCCAACCCTGCTGGTGGGGCAGTGAGTGAGCGGCTGCCTGGGGCCTGGCTGCTGGCTGGGCTGAAACCACGACATAATTGTTAACACTTCATTTACTGTTTCCAAACTCTTACTCAAGCCCTGGAGAACACATTTTTCTATCCCTCATTATGTCCATTTTTTTGCTGTCACAGTTCAGCTTTCTGCAGGTCTTTAACACCCAAAGGTGCAGCCAAGTATCTAATGGGATATTCAAAACCAACTGTTCATCGAGCTCTTTATCATACCACTCTGAACCACCAATGTGACTCCCCATGAGTAACTTCCTAAGGTGCTTAAATATCCTTTGACACTTGGCCCTAGAGCCACAATTCTGCAAAACGTGCCTGACATATGCTCAGCTTTAGGCATGTAAGAAATCCCTTCCGCTCAGCCAAAAAAAAGGAATAATACCCCAAACCTAATTTTCCATGATCAGTTAGAATATAATACTGTATTTGAGTATCTTCTGTTCATGGAGTGTGGCAGTGCATGCAAAGCTTCATTCTCATGTCTACAGGGATCCTAATTTCCCACGGTTAAAACTTAAATCAAGTTTTCCTTTAGTGAGTACAAGCTGCAAAGAGCAGACAACCTTCATTAAAATGGAAATCTACAAATCATTTTGTCTTCACCTCTGTTAACCACATTATTTGAGGTGAAAGCTGTTAACTCTGGTCTCTAGAAGGTATGTGTAAATGCAACCATTTCCTCAAAAAACTTTGAAAATGCGCATAATCAATATTTTTGATAAACGCTAGTGCTAAAGACAAGAACTACTTACAATAAAGAAATGCATGGGCTTGATTGTTTATTCACCTGAGTCACTCCCTTACCTCCACTGCAAGAGCAGAATCAGGCCCTCAGTGGTCTGCCAGCTCCATATTGACATTCTACCCAGACAACTGTCACTGAAATTTATATTTAGTTTCATAAGAACAGTACATTAGATAACCTTAAGTGTTTTATGAGGCAGGACTTTTCTGACTATTCTGACAAAACCACCAGTACATGTAGAAACCAGAGCTGTGAACAAATACTGCAGTTATGATTTACAGCACAATTGCCAGAGTCTTCCCAGCTTCATCTCTGATGGCTACTTACTCAGGCTGTCATTTTTAGCTCCACGGATTATATCTGCCTTGGCCTCTTCCACAAACACTGGATTCACTGGAGTGTGTTGCAGACAATACAGCTTTCAAACAATGAAGCATTTGTGTTCATTTTCTTCTATTTTATCTTAGGAATTCTACTATTTAGGTCACTATCTGTTGCTTCCAGCTATTCCTTCCTGAAAAATTGTAGCTCTTTTTAGGCTTAAGAAGATAAAATCAATGAATTCATCTGTGTTATTCCTCTGGGTATAAAGGTCTAGATGTAATAAGTGGTACACATAGTATAAGATTACATTGCTATTCCTGAACTGCAGCACCAAGATTAATTGTGCCTTATAGGCCAGAATTTGAAGAGCTGCTGGGTGCTGGCCTCTTTGAAAATCTGATATAACTAACACAATAAAAGCCCAGTATTACTAAATTTCTCAAATGCTTTACATGTGATCCCTAACTAGCACGAAGAGGAAGGGTGTGAATGTATGTCTGTATAGAATTTTAGATACAGATATGGAGAATAATGATGAATGGATCCTCTACCTGATTGTATCTGCCTTTCCTAAATGAAACAAAAAAATCCACTATAGGTTTTACTTGAGAAAGATAATACTTGGATTTTAGCAAGCAACATCACTCATTGTGAAATCCGTCAATATCTGTGGAATAAAAATTATACTTAGATATGGGGACATACAGGAATTACATTTACATTGCATTTCAGCTTACTGATTGCTCTACTGACATAAAATATTGGTATGCTCTGAATGAAAAGATATGTGCTTAAGCAAACAGTCATAAATTAATTTATAATGAAACCTGACAGTCATAATTTAATTTAGAATGTATTTAAGACTGTTGTTACTATTTGTATGGGACTTTTCTGCCTGAAGGAAGATGTGGCTTCATAGTGAAATGTCAGCTATTGAAATACTAAACTTCTTAAGCGTATATATGTATTAATTAATTCAAATTATGTAGATATTTTCCTAATTAAGATCTGTTGTCTACCAAAAGCAGTCAAAAGACTCCATGATTGAGGCATACCAGTGGGCCACCAAGAACTAACCAGGAAGCACAAAGGATGCTGAGCACAACCTGTAAAATCTGTGGGGTGATGAGGCTGCTGCTCAACACTCTTTCTCAGTGGTGAGGAGAAGGGAGCAAGTCACAAAAAGAAGTAATTCTATTCAGTTTGTTAACTGAGAGATGGTATGGTAGGGCATTTGGGGATAGTCAGGCCATGACCAAAAAACCTTGGCAGTTTGTCTCACCACCAAGTAAGAAAACCATGCTCCTAAGATGTTGTGAATTCTATTTGGAAAGTAATGTTTAATAAAAACCAAATTACAGGCTTTTGAAGTATCATATGCTAAAAATAGGTACTTATGAAAAGTAAAACAAATAACGAAGTCTCTCTGTCATGATTAGTGACATGATTTAAAAGCAGAGGGCAATGAATTGCGTTTGCCTCACTGTCAAAATTGGTATGTGTCACATTGATCAGCCGATTAAATATGGTTTAAATAAGCAGCACATAGGAAGTACTTGAGTGAGTAAGAAGTGACAGTAATCGGTTAAAATGGAGTTTGTGTCTCCATTGCATTGGAAAGTTTGCAAGGGGTTCCTTCCACACGCCTCATTAAAAGAGCATTCCCCTTGTCACACACTGAACTCTTACAGCACTGAAGCTCACGATAAGGGGTGAGCCAGTACATTCTGGCCAGTATATTCAAGGACAGAGCAGTGGTGGCATTCTAGGTGGGCAGCTCCAGGGCCCTTCTATTGTGGGTGCTGAGAAAATCAGCAGTTAGCTGGTTTTCAACTTTCTGACCATGCTCCAGGACACAGTGACAGCATTCAGGGTGTATCATTTCCATGCTGAGTTTGGGGAGCTATAATGTGGTTAGCCTGTATTATTTATCTACTATTTATCCCAATTGAAAACCTGTTTATAAGTTAGTCCTTTCATATGAGAGAATGAAACCTTCCTAAAAAAAATACTCAATACCTACAATAGCTCCTTCCTTTCATCTTCTCAATTCATAATTAACAAAATTATCCCTGGAAACAAAAATTACCCTGGTTTCTTTTTCAGAACTGTATCTAGGGAAACATAGTGGGGAGGGAAGGATTGCTAAACTGAACACTGTTCTAGCAAAAGCCTCTCCTTTATCTTTCTCAATAATATTTAACATTCTTCTGCATCAGTACCTTAAAAGCCAGTTTTATAACTCTCATATTTAATACTGATAGTAGTAGCCTTTCCTCATTCCTTTTTCTTGGCATCTGACAAGTTACGTGATTGTGGTTTTCTAGGAGAATCTAAACTAAGACAAGCATGCCTCAGATACACGGAGCAATTTATATTCTCTGGATAAATCAAATTTTTCCAATAGCTGCTGTTTGGGGTTTACACATATTTGTCATATGGACATGCAAATCTTCTGTCTTTTAAACTGAAAACTGCCAGCAGAGGCTTGACAATACAAAGAAATCTTGCTATTTCATGGTGTTAGGCTGTTGAGGGCATTATGATGATGAACTTCTTTGAAAAGCTGAAAATGTTTTTCTGGGTTAATTTTCAGTCAGATCAGTAAATGGATCCAACTCATCATATACTGCACAACAGTAGCAGGGGAGGGAGCTGCAGCCACAGACTGTAACACTTACTGGGTACCTGCATGGTCTTCGGTGGCCTTGGAGCTCTGAGTCCTTAATCAACTGACACTAACCCCATGGTGGTTAATACAAGCAAAAAGACCCCAGTATAGTTAAATATTTCAGGACTGCACTGTAGATGGTTGTGTGTTGAACCAGTTTGTCCATCAAGGATTGTTAGTTTAAGTAGATCAAAGGAAGCACTTTGTCACCACTATGGGCAGAAAATTGAGGCATCGAGTAAATAGGGAAATTACCAACTGCAGGTAAAGTCCATATGGAATTCCCGTTTCACTCCCTTTTACCAGTTTCTGTAGTATAGTATTTTCAAAAACAGACTAGAAAAATGTGAAAAAAGAAGTTTAATGATGACTTACAAATATACAATACTTACATTTTTTAAGAGTTACAAAAACAGCATACTACAGAAACCATAAGCTACCTCCAACCTTTGGAGGAACATTTCCAAGTTACTTATTTACAAAGAAAAATTACAGTCACTTTTCATAGTGTCACATGTTTACACGTAAGCATTTCTCAGTTGAAAAACATCTTGCAGCTTACCCAGAGGCAGTTTTTACAGTCTGAGCTCTACACCCATCTTTCAGATCAAAAACTCTATCAGCCCCTGTTAAGCTAATGTGACATTGCATTTTTATAATTTAACAGCCTTTAGTTTGAAAATATGTACAACCCGTACAGCTAAACAGATGCATAGTTGTTGAGATTTCACCTGGTGTATTATATATTGCTCATGGTTTGGTAAAATGGCATAGGCTACCTTTTTTAATTAGCTTGGTGATGTGTGTTTAGAAAAAGGTGGTCCAATTTCCTTAGGGTACTTCCAATTTTTCCTGAAAGCAATTTAAAAAAATATAACATCCTGGTGTCCTCTGCAGGACACTTTTTTGCATAATGAAACTTTTATATTAAATTCTTCCTTCTCTATGTACAATTCTTACCTCAGGTAACAGAGACACACTGAGCACACTTTCCAAAGCCTGTTCATTTCCATTAGTTTTCTGATACTGGATGTTTCCTAGATTGTACTTTATTTAAGCAAAAATTTTAAAACTTTCTTCTACCTAAGAGCAAACATTATCATTTCTTAGTCTATGTGTACTTTAGAGTCTTCTTATAGATTAGAATACTTGAAATAATACAGCCAAAACACATCCAGTCTGTTTTTGATACCTTCATTATGCTTGTGTACCAATACTTTAATGATTTTCAGGCCATATAATTTCAACATGTGAACTCAACAGAACCTTCATCTAGCTGAATGTAGTTTGGGACTACACATTTATAACTGATTGTTTTTAATTAAAACTAAGTACCTCTAGAGTATTAGTTATGGTTCAGGTCCAGATCTTTTTAAATTGGAAAACAGATAAAGCTTGCCATCAATAGCTGTGAACAGAGTTTTAAAAGTGTCTTCTAGAATTACAGTATTTTCCCTATCAAAACTTACTCCACAGACAAACTCCAAGTTCAAGCATCTTTAAAGAATGCCTGTGTTCTGGATTTTCTTCGTGCAAGAGCTTCTTGTTTTTTTCTTTCAATCTCTTCTTGAGAACATTTTCTATTTTTTTGTTCTATCACAGACACTGTAAATAAAAAACATGTATTAGGAGCTTCAGGTTTGTTCAATATGTATTTTAACTTAGCCGTTTTCAGTGTTTGAAGATCTATGGCAGGAGCACACTATTCTGACATACGGGGCACCCAAGTTAAAAATGGCTCATCTATCCTGTTCCCAAGGCAGGAAGGGGGTAAGATGCATGACCTTTGTAGTGCTACTGATTACTACTGCCCAATGAAAACACTGGGATGCACACATTTGCTTCAAGGAAATTTTACTTGGCTGCCCTTCAACTGAACCTTATGACATCAGGAGTCAACATAGGAGATGGTGATGGGTTAAGAAAATTAAGGCTATCAGAGTGAAAAGGCCTCTACAATTTAGTGGGTTAGGCAGAGATATGGACATGGAGATGGTATAGACACAGAGGTCAGATACAGTACAGGTGTCACACAAATAAAACAAGATAGGTTGAAAAAAGGTCAAAAGTAGCAATAAAAATTGGCAAAGGAGACAAGAACATGATAGCTAAGCGTAGCATTTTATATAGTGTGTTACAGAACTATAAATTCCCAAACTATAAAATCCTGACCTCACTGGAACCAACAGGAACGCTCCTTGTATATATCAATAATTTTACCATTTTTATACACCAATTTCCAATTAATGTATTTTTAATAAGTATCCAAACTGAATAAATAAAACAAAGGGTGTATTTTCTTCTCACAAAAAAGTGTCCATGAAAAATTAAATAGCAATTTTTGAAAGGATCACTTAACATCCATTTTTTCATTAATGTCCTTTCCCTCAAAATTTAAGATGAAGAAAGTTGTTGTTTATCTGTAAAGAAAATCTATGCTATTTTTTTTCATTCCTTTACTCTCTAGAACATTCTACACAATAACTAGTTATCTCTCCCCTTCCTTACCCCTTATAATCCAAAATTGCTACTTTCCATTTATAAGCGCCTCTGCTGGGGAAGAAACATAGATAAAATACTCATTCTTCAATAATTAATTGTTTTGTTGCTTTTGCAACAGTGGTTCTTGAAAATGGAGGCTGATATAGGACACTCTTAAAGGCATGTTTTATCAGAATGAATATTGATTGAAACTTTGCTAAACTGTGAGATCAAGTAAAAATAAGACTGCCTGGCACTTGACTGGTTCTGCATTTCCCCAGAAAGTAACACTGAGCATGGAATATTACTGACGGTCGCTTGGCAATAAAGAAGTGACTGACCTCTCCTTCAGATGAAAGGGCATCTTAGTGTTTAGACTTATAACACAAAAATATTTCACTGGCAATTTCAGCCACAGAGCAAACAACAATACAGGCTGAGCTCTGCAAAGTGTCAAGTGATTTGAGGTTCCAAATTCCAGGTGTACATTAATATAAAGAAACTGGCATTCCATATCACCTGGTGTCTTCTTTCCCTGTCATATCATTAACTGGGGTTTTACTATGCATCAAAATAATAGTATTTTTAAGTAAGAATTTAAGAAAATACTATGCTGAGTGCTGCATCAGCCTATACTTGATCCTAGGGAACATGAGTGTCTATGGGGAGAGGGTGTCAAGTATTTAGAGAAATGGAATGGAAACAGGTGTCCTTAACTACAGGGATTCAACATATGCATCATGATAATTTTATTTTTGAGAAAATAACCTCCAGAGTCTCCTTAGAACATCTGCTAACACCTTAACTGAATGGATGAATATTGAAGCCTATATTAAGCTGCAATACAGTACAAATTTCTCTGACATTCTGACTACAGTAAGGAAACAAACAGTAATATTCTAACAGTGATACAATAAAGACAAATACCTGATGTAGTCTGTGCAAAAGACTCTGAAAGGTGCCTCTTGAAAGGTGATTTCTTATTGTCAAGCTTGCTGTGCAAAGTCACATTCACCTGATTCTTGCTTCCTTCCAAACCCTGCAGAGTAATTCCAATGCCAGAATGATTCCCTGGATTTTCAGACTCTACAGGAAGACCACTCTGAGAATTGTTAATCTTTCGGAACTTAAACTTTGAAGGCACAAGTGAAGTTTTGTTACCAGAGCTGCTACTTGGAATCTTTCCTGCATTATACAAGAAATGTGAGCTGTCCAGTGCTTTGCTACTAAAAATATTTGCTCCATTAACAGGACTTCCTTCAGAACCTGTCACTCCTACTGGCACAGAATTTGACCTGTACCATTTCCCTGAAACAGTCTTTGCAGTATCTTCCTTAGTATCTTGATGACAGTTTTCAGGCCGTGTGTATTTACACCCCGCAGAAGGACCCGAGATCACAGTCTGAGGATTTGAGATGTTCTTACAGTTCACTACATGACCTGTTGTGGCCAGCCCATGCACTGTCTTTAATGAATTCCTACAGGAATCATTTCGTGAGAGAGCCTCCTGTTTTGCATTTGTTTTTTGTGCCAAGAGGAGATCAGGTAGTCCTTGTTTAGATGCTGAGAAGCTGTTATCAGCATTTGATCTGGAATTAATACTGGCTCCTTCTATAGTTTTAGATTTTTCATTTCCTTGTTTAAGATCGTGGCTCTGACTCTGCTTTTCTATATCATCACACACCTGATATAACAATTCATCATCCTCACAGTTTGCATCCCAAAGACTATCAGATCCACAAAACATACCTAGTATCTCATCAGAGAATTTCGGTTCATTCCAGTCATCAAATGACAGAGGATATTTCTTTGGTATTTCAACTTGATTCGAGTGACCTGTATTAGCTTGGTTAACCACTTTGGTCAGATCATTAGGTTTCATATTGGTAGAAACACTAGATGACTGACAGGAAATAGTATGAGTGTTACTCCTAGGTTTTCCTGCCGGTTGTCTGTGAGGATTAGCTCTTGAAGGAAAAAGAGGAAGAGCACCACTTTTAGGCTTAGTAGACTCATGTCCATTCTTCACTTCAGATTGCACTGAAACAGGAATATAGTTCAAATCACTGTTTTGGGCACTCTTCCAAACAGAATTAATTTTATCTGGCTTAACGTCACATTTGCCATGCAAGGCCTTGGTCTCTGTCTTTGAGTCTTCTGTCTTACATGGCTTTTGTAAGGGCAGAAATTTTACAACATTTTGTGAGTTTTTACTAGAATGTTTCAAAGGTGAATATTGCAAACTGTTAGATTTGTTTACAGTCCCCAAAAGGCTTACTGAATTGCCACTACTTCTTTGCTTTGTTCTGCTAGCATCACTGAAATCGTGCACAAATGGATTTGCAGGAATTTGTGGTGGTTCTTCAGTACTTATCAATTCAGGATTTTGGGTTATTTGCATCACAAAAGAGTCATCTGCCAAAAGATCTGTATCCCAGTCATCAAAGTCATCATTAACTACTCCAGCAAGCTTAGTGAAGGCCACCAATTGTGTCTTCAAATAAGGAGGATTTTTTTTCATTAGGGTGTCAGTATCAGGTTTTGATACAGCCTGGTGCATGCTTCCCACTGCAAACAGAGTATCTTTTTGATATGCCTCTGAATTACCATGCTGTGTGTCTTCAATTTTCTCAGGAAGGTTCTCCTCCTCCAAGGTACTTTTAATTTTATGAAAACTATTATTTAAGGAAATATCTGACAGCCCTTGGCTCAACTGTCCACTGCACTTCTGGGTAGAGCAGTCAAAAAGAGCATGAAGGGCTATTTCAGCCTCAAGGTCTACAGACTTTTGACTGCTGGATTGACAGGGCTCTGCCACAGGGATACCAGTGCTCTGTCCCACTGGTTTCAGGGAAACAGCAGTATCTGTTTCAGAACCTTCATCAAGGAGTGATTTTCGGTTCTTCATATTTATGTCATCTTTAGAATTACTTGAAGGCTCTGAGGTGGTCTGGATGAAGTTGTGAGCAAGCTTCTCCTGTTCCTGAACAGCATCTAACTCTACTAGATTTTTATCAAACTCCTTAGCCAATTTCATGAGTTCCTCTTCAGGATTTTTTATTTTAAGATCTCTGGATTAAAAAGAAAATACAGAAAATAAAGTCAGAGCTACTGAGAAAGTTTAGCCAAGTTCAGTTACATGACCCTAGGAGCTGTTCATTCTCTAGTTTAAAAACTACAAAGGTATGACTAAATCCCACTGCTTCCAATATGCAGTCAACATCCACTCCCTTCAAGATGACATAACAAGCCCACAGTTAAAAGCATTCTATATGCTAATGTACAATTATATGGTTCACTATACATAGAAGACCATATGGCCTTTTTCATGAACTTCCAGCTATGATGGGCAAGAAAAATCTGTAACTTACCTTGTACAACTTAACTTTGTCCTAGCTCGCCCTTTTACGACTACAGGTGTACAGGGAATAGCATCGTCACCAATCCATGTTCCTAAAAGGGAGCCTTCATTACAGGCTGCTTTTTCATCCTGAATAATTAGATTTATAATGCTTAGAAATTTGATTTCAGATAAAGACTAGACTAGACACACATCTTAAATGACTTAAAAGTTGTTAAACTAAATAAACTGGATGAAACGTGTTGAAAGCCGCAGATAAGAGCAAAAATAAGTTAAGTGAGATTACTGCAACATTGTCCACTGATAGTTGTATCACTTTAATTATATCAACTTAAAAGAGGAACTTCAATTAAAATAACTGAATTTTACTTTGGCATGCAAATCTAATAGTCTGCTTCAGGTTTACAAACATTCATGTTACAAGCTGTGATCTAGTTTACTTCAGTAAATCACTACAGTGATGAATTGTTTAGAGGGGCAGAGCAATAGGATGTGGGAAATTACTGTGTGTAAGCCAGCAGAAGGAATTTGAACTTTACTAACTACTAGAGTAGTTTTAAATACGTTCTCTTATTCTTTGTAAATTTAAGGTTTTTTTAAACTTAGGTTTTTTTAAGAAAAAAAAACATAAACAGCAGATTACATTTACGGCAGAGCTGTAACTATTTAAAAGGAAGGCAGTGAGATCACTTATCAATGATTTCCCAATTCTTTTAGTATAATTTCTCACAAATATGCTAAAGAGTAAATATATTTTAAACAGCCCTGTCAAAAAATCAGGCATGTTTTGCAAGCTAAATACTACAGATCTATTTTAGGAAATACATGTTCTCTTCTTGCACCTAAAATGCTACAGCACTTTTTCTTCCACTTTCTGCCTGTGGACATCAGGTTCACAGCAAGAGGGAAAAGGCAAAGATATTGGGGTAAAGTGCAAAATTATTTAGAGTATTGATCAAGGTTACTATGTTTATATTATTGTAAAATTTCTCTTATCTGGGTCTTGTTCTTGTAAATCAGCAATCAAGACTGTTCAAAATGCTTAAAAACAACTGCCAGGTAAATCCAGTATGTGAAGAAACTCTTACCTTTTAAGAGATGAGTAATTAAGGATAAATAAACAGTATTCCTAAGACCAAGGGCAGTAACTTGTATTCTGAAAGTAAACCTTTCTAAAATGAGCTGCTGCAAGTTTCTTCATCTGTCATTTTTTACAGCATCTGTGACTCACAGAACAACCAGTCAATGCTATGCGTACTATTTTAATTCATTCCAGTTTTATGAACCAGTTTTCTACATGCCCATCTCTTACCATGAAACTACTGTAACTAAAACTGAGGCTAAGGCTGAAGCACTCTCCTCTTTGATTACTGCATATGCAGAGCATTGTTCTAGAAAGTTACAATTACCTGAGGAGCAATACGATTAACAATTTCTGAAATTTCTACTGCGCATCTACTGGTAGACTGCTTGGTTTTTCCATTGCCTATGAAAACAAACAAACAAACAATTTAAAATTTTTAAATCTACTCAGTTTATGAAATGCAGTACATCTCAAATAATTCAAATAAACCTGTAAACATCGGAGCTTGATTCAGCACTATATTGAAGAATTTATGGGTTTTTATTGAAAGTAAAATCAAACAACCATTATAAGAGAAAAGAACCTTTTTCCCAGAAATCTTTTATAACATTTACTACACTTCCACTGCATGTCTCATACAGGTGTCCTGAAGTCTGGATTTTGGTATTACCTAGTCTGTGTGCAACCGGTGAATGAGAATCCCAAAAGATTTCTTGCTGTGTATCAGCATCATTAATAGGAGAGCTGAAAGTAGGTACTCGGGATTTCCTACTCAATGATCTCTTTGGTGTTTTATGTAAACATGACTCTGTGTAAAAAGAAAGAGGATCCTTATTAAAAAACAACAAATAAAAGACAAAAATCACAACACAGAACAGGTCAAGGCAAAAGAAGATGCTTTAGGAAAATCAAGAATAAAAATCAAGTTGACACTCATCAGGATTCCTTTACTCACAACTGGAATATTGTTTATAACTAGACATTACAGAACAGGACTCAGCTTTGCCAGTTACATCACCACAGAGATAACAGAACATTACATGATCCTGACAGCTTTACACTCAGCATCCATAAAGGATCATGCAAGGATGTGAATTCTTACACTTGAGAGAATATTGACTTCGGCTTATATTAAGGGAAAAATTATGTATACCTGTATGAGAGAATATTCTGTATTCTTGCTTGCTTTTTGTCTTTCACTCAGACTCTGATCTGAACTACTGTTTTAATGGGCCTCCAAACTACTCTGGGTCATAACCTACACTTGTCTATGCTTCCTCCCCTAGGCCTTTCTAGCTAGGACTATTAAAAGCAGGAATATAGCTATTCGAACCCTGATTGCAGCTGCCTTTGATCAGTAGGTGAACGAAACATCCTATGTGAAGCTCAGCTAGTCACCCTTGCCCTTCAGAAATGATGCTGCAGGTGTGAAAGCCTACAGAAATATTTTAAAAGATGCAAAGCCTACAGAAATATTTTAAAATATGCTATTACTATGGGAGCAACATCTTAGAAAACGTTTTGCCCTAAAATGCCTAGCATGCCCAGGTTTTATCCTCTCCTTTGTTAGTTCTCAGTATTTGCTGTGGGAATCACAGAATACATCAGGTTGGAAGGGACCATGGCGGGTCACCTTGTCCAACTTCTCTGCTCATGCAGACTCATCCCAGGGCACATGCCACAGGACTGTGTCCAGATGGTTCTGGAATATCTGCAGTGAGGCAAACTCCACACTCTCTCTGGGCAACCTGTTCCAATGCACAGTCACTGTACAGTAAAGAAGTTCTTCCTCATGTTCAGGTGGAACTTCCTGTGCATCAGTTTCTGCCTGTTTCTTGTGCTACTGCTCGGCACCACTGAGCAGAGCCTGGTCCATCCTCTTTCCACCCTCGCTCTAGATATTTATAAACATTGATGATGTGCCGTCCGTTTTCTCTTTTCGAGACTAAACACGCCCAACTCCCCCAGCCTTTCCTCGTAAAAGACATTCACCAAACCACTAACCAACTTTGTAGCTCTCTGATGGACCTGTTTCAGGTGTACCATGTGTCTCTTCTCCTGAGGAGCCCAGAACTGGTCACAATATTCCAAATGTGGCCTCACCAGGGCTGAACAGAGGAGCAGGAACACCTGTCTTGACCTGCTGGCAATGCTCTTCTTAGCACACACCAGGGTACCACTGGCCTGCTTTGTCCCGGGGGCATGTTGGCTCAACATGCTCTTGACAGTAACAGCACCTTCCCAGGGCACGCAAGCTGGGCGAGAGATTTATACCGCACCAACCCCTCCTCACGGCTCGGCCGCGCCTCCCCCGCTGTTCGAGAGGTGACGGGCAGGGCCGGGGCCCGCAGGGGCCGCTCCTGCCGTACCTGCAGCGCGGAGCGAACACACCGCCTCCCCGGCGGACAGGCCTCGGCCCGCGCCGCCTTCCACCTCCCCCTCCTCCGCGGAGAGCTCCGCCCGCCGCCGGGTAAGCTGCTCCTCGCCGCCGCTGCGCCTCCTCAGGGCGGGGGGCCTGAGGGACAGCCCCCTCCGCCCGCTACCGGGCATTGCGGCCGCTGTGACAGCACGGCATCCGTCCCGCCACCGGCAGCGCCGCCATTTTCCCGAGCAGCTCCCGGGGCCGCCGCCAATTGGCCGCCGCCGCACCGCCTCAAGCGGCCATTGGCCCCGCGCGGCGCGGGCGGGC
>VWPU01025954.1:0-10193 GCA_013398955.1 Callaeas wilsoni
GGCCCCGGCGCGGATGGGGGTGGTGGAGGCGCTGGGCGCCGGCGCGGCGCGGCTGTTCTTCTACCCGTCTCTGCTGTACACGGTGGCGCGGGCGCGGCTGCCCGGCTCCCGCCGGCCCTGGTTCCACCGCATCGACGAGGTCGTGCTGCTCGGGGCGCTGCCGCTGCGGGGGCCCATCCGCAGGGTAAGGCGGACGCAGCGGGGCGGGCCGGGCTGGGCCGGGCCAGGGCAGGCCGGGCCGGGAGTCCCTGACGGTGCCTGTGCCCACAGCTGGTGGCGGAGGAGAACGTACGCGGCGTGGTCACGCTCACCGAGGACTACGAGACCCGATTCCTCTGTTTTTCCCCCCAGGTGAGCCCAGGGATTGCTGCTGTCGCCCCGGACGGGTCTCTCGTCGCTGTCTGTCCCGGCACCGGTGAGGCTTTAGCCGCCTCCTGCTGTCATCCCGGCAGCGACCGCCAAGTCCTGCGGCAGCAAAGACGTGACTCCTCGTACCTAACCCGACTTTAAAAACTATGCGACAAACCAGGAAAACGTGAGCATGCGAGTGAACTGTTGCAGCTGCAGTAGCAGGGAGGGACAGGGAGCATGGAACTCACTGTACATCATTATACAGGAATGCCTTTTGAGTTGGGAAGAGATCTCAACCTCCCTCTTTTCATTTAGCTGAACCACAGTTTTTCAGTCCCTTTTAACTACTCCTTTCTGACGACCAGCACTGAAGTTTTCATACGTCTGATTTAAAGGATTGACATTCAAAGTCTGTTTACAGCCTCTCTGAATTTCTCAACTGTCTCAACAGGTTCTGAGTTTCTTTCAGTAAAAAAAACAACCCGAAAGTTCAGTGACCAAATCTGCTATCTCTGTTACAGGAATGGGAGGCAATGGGAGTGGAGCAACTGCGTCTCAGTACTGTGGATCTAACTGGAGTCCCCACCTTGGAAAACCTGCACAAAGGTGTCGAGTTCATCCTGAGACACCGAGCCCGCGGTAACAGCGTCTATGTGCACTGCAAGGCAGGGCGCTCCCGCAGTGCCACCATGGTGGCAGCCTATTTAATTCAGGTCAGGAGTCTCTGCTAAATGGGGTTAATTTTCATTAAAAAATGGAAATAAAATGCAGACAACCTTTTTCGTTAATTCTCGCTCAGGTAACCTGAGCATGTACAGGTTAATATTCCATGATTTTACAGAGCTTGGACACCCATTTTAAGAGAGGCCTCAAACTTACCTAGCTGTTTAGAATGCAAATACAAGTTTTGAATGATTCTGCTCTTCTTAATTCTTTCTGGGGAGGAACAGATTGAGGTGGGAATAACAAGTCACTCATGAGCGTAGGTTCACTGAGCAGATAAACATCCATTTTTGTTGTTCATATTTTCTCCTTGATTCACTGGAGTGGTGAGCCTTCCTACATTCTTCCATAAATACAATTCAGGATCAAGAGAACTGACTTCAGTTTTCTGAGTTCCTCTACCAACCCAACTGGGGAAGCCAGCACTAAGAACAAAATCCCACCTGTGGATTCTTCCCTTGGTGTTATTAAGCACTCCCTGGAAATTTTTCCATTAGTGTTGAAAAGAAAATTTTCTCACTACGTGCTGAAATGCGATGGGAGTATCAGTAGAGTGGTTTTTAGAAATTTTAAAAAGCAAGCTGCACTTTTCCTCTGGTCTAGTGGGGCTAGGACAGTGAACTATTCACAACATGAATGAAAAGTGAGTGAGACGGAAAGTGGAGGGCCCAGGCAGCAACCATTACTCTTTAACTGAGGGACTCATTTCATAAATGTGACTTTCAGGCCTCTCTGAGAGGAACATCAAGTAAACCTAAGGGGCAAACCAGCAGCAAGCTTTCTAACACCTCTAACATTGCCCGTGGCCTCCAGGAGGGTTCCGTTAACTGGTGCAAAGATGGAATGGATTTTCACTTGCTGGGTTTCTGCCTTTTCAGCTGCATCACTGGAGCCCTCGGGAAGCAATACAGGCCATTGCCAAGATTCGTCCCCACATCCTGGTTCGACACAAGCAAGTCCAGGTCCTGGAGAAATTTCACAGGAACATGATCACTGGGAGAACTGCATAATGTAGTGAGAACTATCAAAATCCTCATCTCAGCTGCTACAAAAAAAGTTTTTGTGATCTAACAAAAGCTTAGGCGTTTTCTTTCTTGACCATCAATAAAGAACGTTTTACAGTAAAGAGGAAATAGGGCTGTTTCATTAAAGCTTTCTTTCCTTATGGCTAATATCCTAGATCTCTTGGAGCCCCATAGTTCTTTTCCACACAGCGGTGCTGAGCGGAACTGCAATCCACAGTAAGTTCAAAAATATTTGTATTTGAAGCAAAGAGAAAAAAACCAAAATACTTTGTCTCAGTAGAGACTTTATTCAGATTTTTACCCAAAGGGTTACAGTGCCAACAGAGAGGGGTAGGAGGAAGTGGTCTTATTTCTGTCTTTTCACCAACACTATGTTATAATTACAGGTGGGGATTTCCTGTACAGTAAAGGAAGCCGATGCTCTAAAAATGATCTCCCTCTTTATACTAGGTGATGACAGAGCAGTAAGCAAGTACTCAGTTGGTTACCACTCCTCCAGGAGAAGTGCTGAATGTAACCTAAGGGTCCTGGGGTCAGTTCTGGAATATGTCTGCCAGGCCCTTCTTCTGCAATAGGACACAGGAATGTTTAAATGGGGGCATCCCTGGGGGACACGGTGCACATCTAACTCTGTGACTGACACAGCAGCAACACGCAGTCTCCTAGGCAGTTAAAACTAGCAGTCTGGGCCAAGGAGAATGTTGTCCATATGCCATAGGATTTTTTAGTGGTGGATTGGTTCCAGGCTAAAATAGCCATTTGCTGCCATTTGGGTCTCAAATGCAAGCAGCTTATGATCAAGGAAACAAAGTAACAGTATTTAGTCCATCTGAAATCTAAGATACAACAGTTCAATACAGTTTTGATAGTGCTATGTAAAAGAATAGGCCCACAGTCAGAAAGCCTGTAACTTCCTCTGCACACGTACAGAGGATGGGGTCTTTACTGGATGTTGTGAGCTTCTTGTAATTGGGACTGGTGCTGAGGGTTGTAGGTGTCTTTGAGCTGCACAGCAAGACACTTGCTGTCTTTCTATCACTGGCCCTGTTTAGGCCAGGACAAACTGCAGGTTAGTGAGCAGCACTTTGATGCCACTTGTGACTGTTACAACAGAGGTGGCTGGGTTAAGTTTAAAAGTATTTGCATCGCCCTTTTTATAGCGGTCACGAAAGACATAGATGCTGCCATTGCAGCTGGCAATTTTCCAGAGAGATGGTACTGAGCTCCAGGCATCTGGGAGGCATAGTCGGGTGAAGCTATCCAGTAGGGGATTGTAGCAGAGCAGTGAATCCCCCTCGGCTACAATGAACACCACATCCTTGTGCACAGCAGCGTGCATGCGCCCTGCGAAAGGCAGTACGTATGGCTTCACGTGGCATTTCTCTGTGTTGGTATCATAGCACTGAATGAGCCGAGAGGGCTTGGTGAAGAAGTCTAAGTCATTTTCCTCCCCACCTAGCAGGTAAATGACACCGTTAAGGTTCACCCCTGCAGCTCCAGAGACTGCCACTTCCAACTGGCTGGTCTCTGTCCAGACGTTGTCTCGTACTCTGTAATATATGACAGCATTAGAGAGAGTGTCCTGTAGAGTTTTGCCCCCCAGTGAATATATTGCATCCTTGCTTGGCACGGAGACGAGGGTGTGCTGGAGCCGATCACGGGGCAGAGGAGCACACCATTCCCAGTCTATAGTCGCATTGTTGCATTTCCACATGCGTCGCGGAATGGAGCCACCAACGACATACAGGTCACTACCGTGCTTGCAGGCCGCAGTGATCTGGTGACACAAGCTGTTCTGGCCACTCACACTTATGGAGTCATCATCAGCGCAGTGCAGGGAGACAGCGAGGGAATGTGTACGTGATGACTCCTTTCCAATCAGGTAGATGTGAACATTTTCTCCAATTACCTGAGAGAAAGAAGAAGAAGAATGTCAGCAGAATTGCATCTATTTACACAAACATCAGTGATGCTCAAGACTGAATTTTTCAGTTTAGGACCCACCTGTGCGCCTGACGTATATAACTTGCTTCCTAAGCCCTGCCACCCTAAAACATAGAGGATTCAGAACCTCAAGGCACTTTCAACATACCGTTCATGTCTGACCCAGTAAAATAGCCACAGACATCACTGGAATACAAGTGTTCATGGTTTAGGTAAGGGCCAGTTACATCACTGATGGAGTACAGTTGTTACAAGGAGAATGCCAAACATAAATTTCTGAACAGTTTCTTTGGTAACTGAGTTACCAAATAAGTTATTTGTAGCACTGCTCCAATCACCAGTGAAAGCAGCCTCAGGTTAAATGAAAAAAAGCTGTCAGTGGGGTTGCTATTTATGACACTGAAAGTATCCTCTCATAAGCACCAAGAATTTCAATGACAATTGTGTTTTGTGACTTTCAAGTCACACCTGTGAGCAGAATACTCTGCCCTGAGAAGTGCAACACCAGCAACCAGCCCCAGAACACAGGGTCTTTTTATACCTTCAGACTCGATCGCAGAGTCTCCGAAAAGCCCGCTCGCTCCTCCTTGTTGAAGTTGATCCAGGTTTCTATGGCAACTGTTGGATTCTGAGAACATGGAACGCCATCTGTGGTTCGGGGACAGAAAGGCATTTATGGTATCTAGACAAAGGTGTATGTACTCAGGAACACCCTTCTCCTGCAGCTGCCTCTGCCCACTCCCATCATGTACCCTACTTTCTAGAGAGGAAAAATAGATACAGGAGTTTATAGATTTTGTCAGGCATGATCAGCACTGCCAGCCAGCCAACTACATGAAATTAATTTAGGTAACTATAAGAAGACAGAGCTACCACATCTTAAGCACTTTGGATGAGTTTCAGCAATCTATTCAGGAATCTATGTCCAAGAGAAAGAGGACAGGAAAGAGAACTTACATGCCATATGATGATGACAAATACTTTTTTTTTTAATCATTAGGCAAAAAGATTCTGTTATTGAGAATCTCAGCACCTGCCTTTCTTTCTGGCTGGTCCTAGAAACCTATCTAGCAAAAGTCATCTACAGAATGTGTCTGAGCACTGCCAGGCAGCTGACCCTCATGACTGAACATCTGGTGTTGGTGCTATCCTCTTAACATTTGGAAATCCCCAATGAGCTACTAGAGCTCTTCTTAGCTGTGTGACAGCAGGAAACACTCCACAGACTGCATCACATTTCAATCTCTTTCCACACATAACTGGAAGTTTTGGTTAAGCCACGAAGTCTTCCATCATCATCATCAGTACATTACCTAACAGACTTAAGGTATTTCCTTCCAGTTTGAAAGCCAGCAATTATGCCTGTGCTCATTGAGAGACTTCTCTATGAAGACTCTGATTTTGTAGTCTGTTCTCATGACAAACTCTGAATTCAATGATGCTGAAGGCACCACACAAATTCCAATGCTTTTCTCTATATTAGAAGGGAGCAGAAAAAGTGTGGCACAAAAGCAGGTACTTCAACTCTGTTTAAAAGGATTCCCATAAGCTTACCATCACATGTAGTGCTTAAATGGAAAAAAATTGATTTTGAAATTGTTCCTGGAGTGCAACAGAAGGTAAACTTAATAAATTACTATTTCATGAAATTAATTTTAATCCTGGCCACTAAAAGCTTCCTCTATTTAATTCTCCATTAACTAAACAAAGATGCAGGAAAGGCAAAAGAAAATGATTTTTCCTACCAGCAGTAGGGAAGTATTTCAGATTTTAATCCATTTTATGAGCCAAGTTGTGGCCTAAATGCTGAGTAATGTGATTCTACATATGAAAATAGATGATGCATCGAAAAAAGTTATACTGAGCAATTGTTTTAATTTAGGACCACAAGCACTAAAGTCCATAGTCCTAAAACTGGTTTTTACGTGGAATCCCTAGGAAATTAAAGGTGATTGACCTCTACAGTTTTATTTCATGATTTTAGAGGTTTTTTTTAATGAACTTGGAACTTCCTTTAAAAACTTTAGCTAGATCGTTATCAAAATTACTCTAAGTTTATCATAGTTTTTGAGCTATCAGTACATATACTCAATAGGTTCTTGACTGTGAATTTCTTTAGATGCAATAGATAATTTAACGCAGTATGTGTAAAGACTCTCATATGCATAGCATCAGCTCTAAAGGCTAGTTTAAGTCTTATGGATAGATTTACCAGTGTTCCAAAGAAGCCAGGTTTATTTTTGTAACAGCATATAAAACACATGACACACAAAGTCTGGTTACTTACTCAGTTACAAAGAGTAATTAAAAGCAAGAAAGAGGCACATCTGAGTGTATGAGCTGCTTCTACATTCCTGGTTCCTCTAGCAATGATACATAACTGCAGAAAAATGGACTTGTGACTGCGGCATCCTGGAGAGGTAACAAGTACTGGCTGTACGTACTAGGACAGCAGATTCTTACGGATTGGTGGAAGCTGGACTAAGTTGTTTATGTGTTGACATGTCCTTCACATCACTGAGTCATTGCACCCATTACTGTAGAAGGCTATTACCTTTACAAGAAGGGCAATTACTGTATTACTCAAGATGTTACAATGCCTCTATTGCAGTCAGTTGAGTGCCTAAGTAATCCTAACAATTATATACAATTGTAAATAACACTAAAATAGTCTAAAAATACGCGCTCAAGCCTTCTTACAGATGTTGAGTTATTGAATTACTATGTTAAATGATCATGAACTAAAGAGATAAAAAAGATTTCCATTAGATGTTTATTTCTGGTAAGGCTTCTTTGTTTTACTTTTAATGCAAACAAAAATACAACAAATTGTTGGAAGTTATGTTTAAAAAATGTGCAACACTTCTAACCTGTTGACTCAGAAACTGCTGCGAACTTTTGGCATCCTCTATGTCCTTTTTTCTATAGCTTATATGTTTCGTGTCCAGTAACAATTAATAGTTTGGGGCTTTTTCTGATAAAGGTATCCAGAATGTTTTGCTTTGCTTTGCTTAGCTAAGTCTCTGAAAAGACAGTGATTATGAAAGGTTGGATCTTTCCATCTATTTCATTCAGTACTTGACCAGACTCTGAAAGTCTCTTTCTATATCGACATCCTAGATAGTTTCAAGAACTCCTTACCTGTAAGGATGTCTGTCAGTAGGCGGAGAGGCAGGTGTAGGAATTCCTCTGTCTCCTGTAGCTGAGACAAATGTGACTTTGCACAGTGTTTGGCAGCTGTGTAGAGCTCCATGTCACTGTGTTGATCTGCCAACCACATGACCTGCAGACAGTTTCTAACCTGCACCGTACGGGCCAGAAAACGGGAGCACTCTTCAAAAAGGGCAGTCAGCTGGTACATGTCTGCCACTTCATAGGTTTCCTGCAACTCCTCTGCCCTCAGTTTTACAGTTCCATGGTAAATATAGTCCACAAGGAGCTGAAAGACACTCTCGCTAACGTCCTGCAGCTCAATCACCCGGTTGTGGGCCTCCTTTAGGTTGGAAGTGAACATAGAACGAAAAAAGCAGCTCTGAGCTGAGAGGACCAAACGGTGCAGCTGGAATTCTTTGCCTTCCACTGATATTGTAACATCAGCAAAGAGCTCATCCTCCAAGCATAATTTCATAATACCCTGGGCCACACGGCCTGAGTGGGAGCGGTCGGTGAAGGTGTAGTTCACAAAGTAGTTTTCTTCTGCAGAGGAGCCTCCAGTCTCTTCAGACGAGTCCATGGTGCTGCACAAATCAGACCTCCAGCAATCTGTAAAATCACAATAATTATACGGCTTTCTCTCACCACTAGCAAGATTATGCAGTACTTCAGGATACAGGGAAAAACCAAACATATTGGTAAGAGTCCAGCATATTTTAGACTGAACATAAATAGCACAGCCATGTGCTTGAGCTTCAGAATCTTGAACAGCAAATGAGAAGTTGGCATAATTAAAATTATAATATATACCAAACTTTCGGTACAGTGAACATCACATCCCAGCAGGACTGGGAGACGTGCATATCTCTTCACCATTCATTTCACTGACACAAAGAAATGCAGCAAGTTATTCAAGTGGAAAGTCCAGCAACCGCCCTAGGAAACTTGCAAAGCCAAAAAAAGCAGCAGCAGCATAGCTGGACTAGCTGTGAAAAGGATTACACTATCATACTAAAAAAGAGCACGGGCAGCAGTTCATATCATCAGGAGGTGTTAATTACTGTCCAAACCCAATGATGAATCTGTATCAAGGTGAACTTGTTTTTACCAAAAAGATGCATGAGATGTCTGCCAGACATAACCACCAGTCCTTCAAGCTAACCAAATGAGATAACTTGATGGTTATGCTGCTTGTTAATGTGTCAGTCAACTTCAGCATGCAAAACGTTAGATGTTGTTTGTCACTGCTTTCCAAGTGGAAAGGGGAAAAAAACTTAAAAGAAAACACCTCTTACTAAGTACCACGGATGTTTGCAGAGCTCCAGGTAGTTTGTGGGTCAGAAAAGCTTCTGAAACATAGAAGGACTACTACAGCAAGGAGCTCTTTTTTACTATGGCTCTTGACAGCATTAGGAACAGTTGCCTGCCTGCATTCACTTTAGACTTATTTTTACAACTGAACTACCAGTCATGATGTCTGATATCAGAAATTTCTTCAATTAATAACGAACATTATTTCAAATACAATGTTTCACAAAGATGTGATTTCTTTTCTCCAGCAGATTCATAGTTATTCTTCCATGGTTTATCTTGCCAAATATGCATTTTCTTACAATTACTCTGCTTGATCAGGAGGGCTCCTAAGTTCTTTGCTCCAATTCTGTTCATGGGAAGTAGTGTCTACATCCCTAATTGGCTGGACAAGTCCATCTCATCTCTGCTGATAGCCTGCCTTAATTATACTCTTATCTCGATTTTACAGTAGTTCTGGTCTGTCTGAAAAGTACCTATACATTAGTCTGTAAGAGACTGAGGAACTGCAGTCAGCATAGAATACATCAGTACTATTTTTCCAGCTTTACGAAGTATGAGCCTATCCTGCAAATTGGCTTCCACTTCAGTTAAAGCTCTTTATCCTTACAGTCAAGGTGCTTAGGAGCTTCAGCCCAGAATGCAGAAGAGACTATACAGAGCACCAGGATATGGACAGATGAACTACTCTGCCCCCTTGGCACGGCAGAACCAGCTGCCCACATTGCCCTGCACACCTCCCAGAGGACTGATGCCAAGTCAGAAAAGAAATGCCAAGAAGCAGCTAAAGACTACGCAAATCTCGCGTCCTCCTTGCAGACACTCAGACAAAGCTCCTCTTTGCACCCATGGTGTCTCTGCTGTAAAGAAAGAGGCATGCAGGACAGTTAAGTCTCCCATAAAGCCAAATCTTATGCTCCATGCATTCCAAGGACAGCCTATCAGTGACGGTAGTTTAACCAACACCTGGTACACCTCCTTCACAGAACCGCAGAATCACTTAAGTTGGAAAAATCCTCTGAGACCATCGAGGCCAACCTGTGGCTGAACATCACCATGTCAACTAGACCACGGCACTGAGTGCCACATCCAGTCCTTCCTGAAACACCTCCAGGGACAGCAACACCACCACCTCCCTGGGCAGCCCATTCCAGTCTCTAATCATCCCTCTTGTGAAGAAATTCTTTCTAATGTCCAGCCTAAACCGTGCCTGCTGCAGCTTAAGCCTGTGCTCTCTCGTCGTGTCGAGGGTTGCCTGGGAGAAGAGGCCAACCCCCACCTGGCTACACTCTCCTTTCAGGCAGTTGGAGAGGGTGATAAGGTCATCCTTGAGTCTTCTTTTCTCCAGGCTAAACAAACCCAGCTCCCTCAGCCGCTCCTCATAGGACTTGTGTTTCAGCCTCCTTCTTTCCTTGCTGCTGACAGGTCGCATATGCCACGCCGGCGCCTGGGATCGGGGAACCCCTAAGCACAACTGACAGCGACCCCACGGTCCGGGGCGGGGAGAAGGACGGAAGGGAGGCAGATGCTCGGAGAAACGCAGATTCCCACCAGGGCCGCGCTGACGCTGTGCAAGGCTCAGCGCTGGCTCGGCCCGGGGGCTGCCGGGCTCCGCCGCCCTCGGCGCCCACACCTCCGCGGCGCTCGCTGCTCCGTCCCAGGGCCGGCGGCCGCGCTGCTCCCCCC
>VWPU01025974.1:0-22506 GCA_013398955.1 Callaeas wilsoni
GGGGCCGGGGCCGGGGCCGTGCCCCCGGAACTCGCTCGGGAACTGGCCCGGGCAGGCTGCACGGGGGCCAGCCCCGGGCGGAGGTGCCACCCCGCTGTCCCCGGTGTCGCCAAGCGGAGCAGCGCTCTCCGAACCGGGTCCGGGTCCTGTGCCCGGCCCTGCGGCCACAACAGCTGCTTCTGCCCCGGGGGACGCCCGGCCCTCGCCCCCGGCCCTCACCCCCTGCCCGGCCCTCGCCCCCGGCCCGCCTCCGCTGCCACCGGCCGCTGGAAGCTCTGGGGAGAAAATGCTTTAATTAAAACGGTTTAATTAGCCGTTAAACCCTGCGCGCCGCAGCCTCCGCGGAGCTCCTGCTGCCGGCCCTGCCCTCTCCTCCGGCTGCCCTGTGGCTGGAAGGCTGAACCCCTTTGCCAGATGTCTCAGCCTCCAGAAATCCTCTTCAGAAATGGGAACCTGAAGTTCGCGCTTTTTAAAATTCATACACTGCAAATATTGTTTGTTGGATCCTTGGAGAGGAATCATCTTTTATTATGAGGTTTAAACAAGCCTACCTGCCAGATCTGCAAGGTCAAGAGCACTGTAAACTGTATTTCACCTTCTAAAGTATCAACCTGAAAACAAAAATTAATTAATTCACTTAAATCCTACCTGCAAGAAGATACTCATCTAAAGAATTTATAGCCTTATGGAGAAAATACCTCAAAGAATTAAAATTATGGAACATTTTGGAAAAAGGTTTTGCCACTGGAATCCTAAAAACATGACAGGCTTGAAGGTCTTTCCCACTTCTCCCAGAACTCCATTAAGAACTCTCCATGACTAAAGTGATCCTTTAGCTGAATATCTCAGTAAAAACCCCGGGCATACTTGTAAAGGAATAAGCTGCTGCCGAGGAATTTGGAATCCACATTTTTGAGCTATATGCTGAGGCCACCAAGTCTCAGGTATTTAGAAGCCTGAACTTTGACTCAATCATCTTTACTTTCTTCTTTCATATTGCTCTGCTTTCAATTTTGTGGAAAAACTGTGCACGTTACAGTGACGGAGCTGTAACAACTTCCTCCTCCCAAAGCACCCCGGCAGCCCGGCTGAGGGGAAACCTTCTGTGCCAGTGGGAGCGTGAACAGGGGTTCGGGTTCGAACCACGCTCTGCTCTGCGTGCTCGGATGCTCTGCTTTTAGCACATTTTGTTTAGCCGAGCTCTCCATACATTTCGTATCTTCTAGGGGTTTTTTTCCAGCAGCTTTACAGGAAGGAACTTTTGTGCAGAGTTTTATCAAGTGTTTAAATTCGCGTCAGTCCTCCTCCAAGTGTTGTTTTACAGTATGATGCTGAAAGTGAGAAATACTGCATGCTTACCTTTCAGCAGCTTCAAACAGTATTCTTTTGGCCAGAACTCTTGAACTCTACACCACTTAAGGCCTGCCAGCAGCTTCACAGCAAATAAGATTTTTTGTTCTATACTGAACGTAATGCTCAGTAATTTCTTGTTACCTTCATGAGGCAATATTCTCATTTATTCCTGATGGAACTTCCCCAAAGGGCATTTGTGGATTGCAAATAATATGAATGACAACAATTAATTCTTTAAGTAACACAGGAAGAAACAAAATCTGAGCTCTGATTTTCTGTTTAATGCTCTGTTTGAGCAGGGACTGCCTATCAGAAATTACTTACCCATTGCTATTAAACTACTAAATAGCAAAGTCATTGCTTAGTGCTTTCTGTGTCCTAACCTTGTTGACAGAAAGTGAGCTCTGATAAGTTCAATCACTTCCCTTATTTTTTAATTAAAATGAAAATGAAAAAGAAACCCAGAGGATTCATTGAAACAAACTTGTCTACTGTCTCACTATTAAAAAAATTCCCATGTTTTAGCAGGTAATAATAAAGAAAGAGCTTCAATACAAAACTTGCTTTAAGTAGTCAAACATAAAGCAGAAATCTGTGAAATGGAGGCTGCTTTCAGAGAAGAAGAACGAGCACGTGAGAATCTGGCATTTGGCACGGCATCATCCCAAAGCTGCTGGGTTCAGCAGCAGCGACTCAGGAGAAGCACGAGAGCCTCCCTGGAGCTCTTCTCCTCCCCAGCACTTTCGATCAGTGTAACTCCCCTGACCCCTGGGAAGTTTGTCCCGGTTTACAGCAGGCTGTGGGACGAGGAGCAGCCTCTGCCCGGCCGTGCCAGGCTGCAGAGCCAGGAAGTTTCACGCACTGCAGCTCTGTGTGCTTCCTGAGCTACACTTCAGTATCAGCCACGAGATCCAAAGAATTACACCCACCAGGGGGATTCTGCTTTTAATTTACAGTACAGGCATTTTAGTATGAGTCTGTGAAAAGGGAAAAATATTTCATATTTAAAAATAAAAGCACTCCTTAATGATCAGTCTCTTTCCTTATGATAATCCCCATTTCTTACATCTCTTATTCACATACGAGTCAGTGAGAACTGCCTGACGCTGCTTCCTTCTCCTCATGACGATGCCTACAGCATTCACAAAAAGTCCAGATGAGGGGCAGGAACCAGACCTAATTTACATCTTCATGGAGTAAATTTCCATGAACAGCTCACAAAACTCTTTCTGCATTTGCTTTCCATGTGTTTCCTGATTTTCAGTGTGGATGTTTCTCATCTGTAGCTTACAGTGCAAGTTTGAACAGATATGTATTTGTCCATAGTGTCTTGGTTCCATTATCTTTTCTGCACTACTTTTTGGATTTTCTGGAGTTCACAGCATACAGATTAAGTCATCATTAACCAAGAGTAGAGATAAAGGTCAGAAATATTAAATCTAGTAAATATATGCAAATTCAACATTTAACAGTTTCCGGTTTCCCTGCTGAATTCCAAAAAGTAGTCAAGAGAATGGAAAGTGAATGCAAAATGATGGCTGATGAATGGAAGGATGCATGAATGCCTGAATGGCCACATTGACTTCACTGACCATAAAGCAACCTGCCAGCAGACTTCTTCTGAGGAAAGATCTAACTGTATCTAAGCTTAAGCAGGCTCGAATAGCCACTAAATGCAATGCAAAGACTCCCAGGAATGTCAGTGACTGCTGGTTCACAGCCCTGTGAAGCCTCAGCACACTCATTTCGCTGGAGCTGTTTTCAGCCCACTTCACCTCACTCAGACTAAGAGTAGCCTGGTTCAAGTGTCTGTTGCTTCGTTTTTAAGGCTTTCCTTCCCACCTCTGAGGCTGCAAAGAACAGAAATGCACCAATCTGTCCAACTAACCAATGGAAGGGACCAACATGGGCCGAGACCTTTGTGGCACTGCACTGCCATGAGAGGACCTTCGCCCTGCATGCTCCACCCTTTCAGGCCGTCCTGCAGAGGCTGGGTTACCTAAAAGCTAAAAAAACAACAACAGAAAAAACAGGTTTGTAAGTTCCATGCATGGCAACATCGTGGTTACATGGTTGGACATTAATCAGGTCAATCACATTTAGAAGCATAAGCTCTAAAGGCAACTAAACTTAGTTTTTAACTGAAAGGTTAGCTGAAAAGTGAATACTGTGGCCTGGCAAACCTGCAAAAGAAAAAAAATGGTTCCCTGATTTATGGCAGAATTTTGTAACCAGCAGTCACACATCAGAACAAAAAGAAAAGAAAAGAATAATTTTTGAAATATTCTTTTGCCTTTGTTGTTGCTGCTAAGGTGGCATTTTAGTGTCCTGAAGAGCGGCACAGGCAGTCTGAGGGCTGTGCAGGTGGGGCTGCCCTGCCAGGGCAAACCTCGCAGTGTCCAGCCAGGAGATCCCTCCCGTTGGCAGAGGGGAACCAGGGCAGCTCCTCGTGTCCCTGAGCACGCTGAGCTCTGAACGGCCTTCGCTGACAAAGCCCTTAGAGGCGAGGGACGACGCAGACACTCCATGTCACGGCACGGCCCGCTCTGCTCGCTGCGCTGGCAGCAAACTCTGCTGGTCAGGCAACTAAAGGTGCTGCTTTGGTGCTCTCCAGTCTATCGGGCAGCCACCGCCATTAGTACAGCCTGGTCACCAACTGTGGTGGGAGCAATTGGTAGGGATCATTTCGGCCTGAACTGCGAGGCTCGAAGAGCAGCAGCAGATCTCTGCTCTCACGTGAAGCGCATCAGAATGGAGTGTCCGCTCTGGGCTGCTGCGGACTGAGAGGGTAAAGAACTTGCTCAGGTCTTTGGGAGCCTCTGGATGCACCCCTCACACCTGGAGGCTCTTCTGACATTAATGGGCAGAAATGCAAACAGGCAAGATCACGCAGAGCATCCTTGGAAGATGTGGAACGGCCCTGGCCTCTCCCCTTGGAAGCAGCTCTGTGCCTGCATTCTCCTGCAGAGATGCAGTCTGCAACTTCAAAGGCAAGAAGAGATGGTCTAAAAAGGACGGCAAAGTAGTGACAGTGCAGAGATAAGGCAGAAAATGAAAATATGATGAAGCTGTGACTCCATAAATCTGAGTCACTGTCACACTGGGGGAGAATCTTGATTCTTGTCTTGAGATGTTCCATGATAAAGAGTATATCCTGAAAATTCTGGGAATGAGATGAATAAAAACAACACGATGAAATGAATTCCTCAACAATAATTTAAAAAAAAAATTTAAAATACCGATGAAACATTTGTCCAGTTAAAAATGCAGCTTTTTTTTTTTTTTTTTAAGCAACATTCAGATGGGCAAAATAAAGAAAAGCAATCTTTTGGAAAAATTATAGTTCAGCTAACCCTTAATTAAAATTTAGATTCAGTTGTCCTTTAATAAAAGCAGCCATTATTGTAATTTGTTCTGTGAGAAAATCATTGTAAAGCAAATTAATCTGATTTCAGCATGACACAAAAGAGGACCATAAAGGAAAATGGAGATTAATAAACAAAAATGAATGAGGAAGAAACAAAAAAGGGGAAAATGTAGCAGATGGGTCCAAAGGATGGACTTTAAAAATCAATTTGGGAAAAAAAATGAAAAAAGAACAAAAAAAACGAACAAAAAGAGAGTAAAGAAAACAGACTGATTTGGCAAGCAGATGTTAGAAGGAAGATACTTCACACACCAGAGAGTCTTCTGCATCTCTGTGGGATGGCTTTGCAAGGACAGCAGCTGCCCTAGAGTCAGCGGGCTTAGAGCCGGTCTTCCAGCCTCCCTGAACTTCTTCGTTACACAAACGATCTGCTCTGTGGCCCTTCTGAGTTTCAGGCTTCCTCTCGTAACTGGGCTTGGCCTGTTCGCTCCTGGGCTCCGCAAAGGAGGGCCCCAGCTCCCCGAAATCCTCCTCGATGCTGCTCTGCCTGGTCAAGGTCTTCCTGCGGGCCAGCAGCGGGCGCGGGCCCCTCCTGCAGGCGCAGGGCTCTGCGCAGCAGCTGCACGCAGGGGCCGCGTCGCACGCGTGCCTGAAAGTGAAACGAGCCTCCTCTTCCTCGCTGCCGCAGTCCAGGCCGCTGTCCGGGCTCCGCGACATCGACCGGCTGTACTTGCACCCGCGGTCGTCCGCGGCAAACTCCTCCAGGCCCGGCATCCTGTGCTTGGCCGGGTACCACGAGCTGGGCTGCTGCTCTTGATTGTAGGGCCTGGGTGCTCGAGAGTCTCTAGCTATTCTGGGGTTCTTTTTATAGGGCATACCTAAACCCTGCTTGTACAGCAGTTCAGAGTATTCACCATCCTCTTCCGCTACTTCTGGAATACTGAAAAGCCTTTTACTGTGGTGTATCTGCTGTGAAAAGTCAGGCTGTTCCAAAAAAGTGGCTTCAGTGGTCTTATTCTTATCGTACTCCTTAAGATTATGTAATGTTAAAAACCAGACAGGGAACAAACAGCGTGTGACAAAAATAAAATGGGAGGGAAAAGGGAGAAGAAAAGAAAAATAAAGACAGAATTAGTTTAAGAGCAATGGCAAACGTAAGACATGCAGCTTATATAGTGAAAAAGGATGTCATGCTTTGAATGAGGATCTGTGAAAAATAAAGACATGATTAAGAAGTTGCTGGATGTCAGATACAACATGAGAGGTCAGTACGAACACCTGAGTGATGCTCTTAAGAAGAATAAACTCATGCATTTGAAACGGAGTAATGAAAGCCACACACAGGTTCCAGCACGGTGAATGAGAATGGCATTAAAACTCGTTCCTTGCCCCATGCCAAACTGCCATTTAATTGTCTTTGTAAGCAGAACCCACATCTCAGAATGACAACTCTGCCCTAGCAAGCCTTCTTGCTTTGCATCTCTTAATGCATCCTATGTAAGTAGCAAGTATCTTCAGTGTCCTGCCAGAGGAGAGCTGTTCTGCAGGCATCGTTAAAGGAGTTCTGGTTTCCTTTCTAAAATTCTAAAAAACCTCCACCACTTTTAAAGCTTGGCTTCCATGGGAAGCTCCCTGGGATGCAGGCTGCTCTCTGATGTCACTTGGTCTGCACTGCCATCAAATCTCTCATCATAATCTTGCACCTGCTTCATAAAACCAGCATTTGAAAACCAGCCTATTAGCAGGAGTCTCTGCTTACACCAGAAGCAGGTAAAAACTACCCCAGCCTGGGTAAAATAAGCATCCTGGACATGCCAGGTGTATTTTGCAATTTTCCTGTACCATGTCCACCAAACACAGGTTGGTCTGACAAAGAATCCTGAGTGCCTTTGCTGGACTCTGCAAAGGGGGAAGGGAGGTGCTGGTTCTGACTGACAGGATTTATTGATTCTGCATCCTGGAGATCATCTCTCCTTGTGCTTAATGCCCAGATCAGGGGGATCTCTGGGCTCAACAGCACCCATAAATAACGACAGGATCATCTTGGAGATTTCAGCAACATCCCTCTCTGAGCATTCTAAACTTAGCTAGGGTTTGGATGCTGTCCCCTTTCAGGCAGAGGGAACTTCCTAAGTTACTTCATGACTATTTCACCTGTTTTCTTTTATTTTTAAAATGTGAATAACATCTGTGAAACTTGAGACAAACTGCCACAGAAGTGGAAAAAATATCAGTAACCTGGAACTATCACAGCTTTGACAGACTACTACATCAAGAGAAGCCTGTGAACTTTAACAGGTCAAAAATTATTTCCTACACCAATAAAGTTTCTGGAACTTTCTCAGTATCAACACTGGCAATACTGATTTAAGTCCAAGAAGTAAATACCTTCTGATGCATAAAGAACAAGAACAGTCTGGCATTATTCTTTCTGCCAGAGGAAGGGGATAGAAGCAGCATGCAGAAGGATTTTGGTTTCAGCAGCCGTTATATTGGCGCAGTAATAGAAACACTGGTAATTTCTTCTTTTGAAAAAGTACCTGTCTCTTTGCAGACAGTATGAGAATAAAAGAACTGAATTTATAGCACATGAAAGCAGTCATAAGAATTGTCAGAATTCTTGTATGCATGAGAAAATAGTATTGATTTTAGTTAAATAACAATTTACTGAAAGAAAAGTTGACCTGTGGGTTTGTGCTTTCTAAGAAAACACAGTTTGTGTGATTACTGCACACATAAAGAAGCAAATACAATTTACATGTACAAATATAATACGGCAAATATATATTCAGTATCGGGTATGTTTAGTATTCTGCATATGCTTTAGTTGTTATACTGAAGTTGTCTTTCATGATGAATATTCCTGCATTAAAGCAGTATTTCTGGAACGTATTTCCTACTCTCTCTGGTGACTCCCTAATAATCAGAGCACAAGGAATTCTGATAAAGCATTGATCAAACAAAGCTGAAACAACTCCCTTTCTTACAGGAACGCTTTAAGCCTGTGGAAGGGATGGGACTAGCACTGCATACACGCACAAATCACTCAGACATGAAAAACATTAAGTTGTTTTGTAAGTTTTTACAAATCTCCTTGCTCAGAAACAACTCATTTTTGGGGTAGCACATGCAGTATATCTTCAAAGAGAAATGGGGAAGGTCCCCAGATGTAGAACAGAAACTGCAACTGCAACAATCACATATAGGAAAATAGTTAATTAGCTGAAAGTTTATCTATCGAATAATGAAAAAAATAAAGCAGTAAATGCATTGAAGCGGCCCAGTTCTAGATCTACACGACAGCGTGAGTTTTAAAGGCCTGCAAAATCCGCAGCTGCCGGAAAGAAGCGCTCCGGAGGCAGCAGCCGCGGCGGAGGCACTCCCGGGATGCCCTCAGCCCCTCACCTTGAGCGCGCCGTGCGAGCTGAGGCTGAGGCGCCGCCGGCCGCCGTCCTCCAGCTGCATCTCCGAGTACAGCTCCTCCTCGTCCTCCTCCAGGATGTCCGACAGGTCCGAGCCCCGGCTGCTCTCCGTGTGGTACTCATCCCCGTGGCAGTAGTGAGCCTGGGCGACAAGGTGAGGAGAACGCGTTACAGCCTCTAAAGCGGATAATCCCTGGATAACACCGCGGAGGACGAGAGCGCTTCCCGGCTGGAATGCCACCCTGGGAACCACACATGAGTTACATCACGAGGCTTGGCCTCTCTTCTAGTGGAGACATGGTGTGGAAATTTTTTTTTGGCCATTTCTGATGGCAATTCAAGAAATCCAATCTTAGTCTCAGGTGATACAAAAAAGGACATGTCCATTCACAGCACCAAATCCAGTTTTAGTCTTGATTAAATTTCCCATATTTAAAGAGGTCCTTCACGCATCAGCGGACTTGCTGACCAAATTGTGAAAGCCTTAGGATAAGTCACATATCATCTGTTCTTCACAGCTGTTTGTTACATCACATTATAATTTAAAAGTGATCAGCATTTAATTCTTGCAGGATATTACCACCATTGTATGCTACAGCTAGATGATGGCATTTGAAGCTTTAATTCTCTTAAACATTGTAGGAATAGATTGGCTAAAATCATAGTTGTCTTTTAAAATGTCCAATTATTTGAAGTTCCTGTAATTTTTCTATTAGTTGGAAAATAAGGAGGGAAAAGTACATCCTGCTGAAGTGCTACTGTTAAATAGGAGTGGCCTCCTTTTAACAGATCCAATCATAAACAAAACTCATTGTATTTCCACAGACAAATTTCAAAACAGAGTCATCTGACTGTCAGATTGCAGTCAAATACTTGAGAAATCAGATATTCTAGAGGCACCAGAATGCTCGACATTATTGCGTTTCTTCCCCTGGTGATACTAATGAAGAAATCATTTCTGTGGTACCAGATCAATTCCCAGAGCTGTGTAATCACTGAGACCAATCAATCCCAGCAATGAGAAGAAAACCACCGTAAGCAGTTTCTCCAAAGTGAAGCTGGATTTGCCCTCCAAATACAAGAGACAATTTCTCCTCTTTTATCTCTTTGTTCTGGAGCTGAAGAGATTTTTGGGTGAAGCCTTCAGTAGCAATTCCCAGGGCCAAGCCCATAAGGGTCTCCAGATCATTGTACAGGATCATTTTAGACAAAAAGCCACTTCTTCACCAACAAACCAAGCAGGAAGTGATGGTCTTTCATGAACAATGCAAATAAAGCAACAAAATCACCCCCAGACACATTGTGTGAGCAGTGTGACTGCACCTATTCTAGAAACAGGAACCACTGCTCCTGAAGACTGGACCAAATCAAATCCCAAAGCCACACATTGAGAGCACTGGAAATTTGGAGCAATGTTTATATATTTACAACTGCTTGAACATCTGCAATAAACAGAATCAAAACTCCAGAAGGTCTCAGGACTGGTAGAAGAAGGAATGGCATTGCTTGGACCTTCAACACAGGAGGTCCTTTCACTAAAGGTTTCTCAACTGTGCCAAGACACAAGAAAATGTCTGTTTTCTAGAATTTACATGTCTCTTGAAGGCAATGTAATGAATTATTTAATATTTGTTTACAGTGGGATCTGAATAAAAGCTGTGCCGTTGTGCAAAATTGTTCTGGCAACATTTTTGCATTCCTTAGAGCCAATCCTATACTATGTTTGTTTCCTGTCATTAGGTTATGAGATTACAGGTGATGGCTTTTATGGCACACATAAACCCTTCCGACTTCCCTTCTTCCCACAGCAGGTTCTCATATGCAGCAGTGACACCTGACACAGAAAAAGCCCAGAATCCAAACCTGACAGTCCAGTCACATTTTCTATTTCAACTCTGCCACCTTCATTTTTTCAGGTTGCAGTGCCTGGGCCTGCTGAAGGGAAGATGCTCAGGAGATCCCTGCGCCAAGCACTCGGTACTCGACGCCCCAGTAACAGGAGCATCCCCCCGCCCACGGTTCAGCCTCTTGTCACCAGCACAGCCACGACCCTCAGCAGGCCACCGGACAGGGCTGGGCTTCAGAAAGTACTTGTACCCTGTGGAACACTTGATGCAACAACAAAGCCAGCCTACTTACTTGCTTTCCAAGTTCTGACCCTTTCAGGAAATCATCAACTGAGGCTCCCCTTCGCTTGACCTTCGGGGAGTCATAACCATCCTCCTCCTCATCGGAGTACGGGGCTGCGCTGGTCCTCTCGCTGAAAACGCTCCTCCTCTCCATCTACCAAAGCAGCAAAACCAGAGACTTGTGAGGCAGACTTGTTCCTGCACCCCCTGACAGAAATGGCAAATATGAAGACTCAAGCACACAACATTTAAACATACAGTTTAAAACACTGTTAGCTTCCCCTGGCTGGAACCTTTAAGGAGTTTCTCAAGAATTTTTTGCTTGTTTTATTACCCTTGCTCTTAAACAATTACCTGATTCTACGTGATCATCAACTCAGCTGGCACCTCTCCTCCCTGTACCACTTACCAAAATTCTCAGTACTCTGCGGTCGGAGGCTGCCAGCAAAGACTCCCATTCCCCTTTGGCAGAGTTAGGACCAAGCCACGACAGTATTTTCGACCTCGACACACAAAAAGCCCCAGAATGAGGCTGTGGGCTCTTGCTCTGCTCTGAGGAGCCTCTTGGCCTCAGTGATTCCTGCTGCTTGCTCTGGTGACAGTGCCCATCAGCCACCCACAGGCTGGACCAGGGCAGGAGCAGGCACACAGCTCCTTCTGCAGCACTCAAGTGAAGAATTTATACCACAGGGGACTAAACATGGCAAATATCACTGGCAGAATTTGATTTAGTTTAGAATTAATTCATCTATAAATTCCTGTCCAGATTCCTGAATTAAACATTTCAAGCATCACTTAAACTAATGTAATCAAACGTGGTTCAGAGCACATGTTATGTCAGCAATTTTCCAAACTAGAAAAAGTATTTCTGTTCTCTTTTTCCCTCTATGGTTCTTAAATCAACTTTCACCTCATAGGACCAAGGAAACCAATTGCCTTTTCTCCCTCTATTACATTCCAGTCTTCTTTATCTATAAACAAAACAAAGATATATGCACATGCATACACATGTATTTATCAGACCTTATTGATCCAGAATTATTCAGGTTCTCAAAAGCTGCCTCAGTTTACCCACTGGACCAAATGCATCCCAAAACAGGAACAGTCAATAAGCTGGGGCTGTTAAGACATGTGTGAAGTGTCAAAATTAATGGAGTTATTTTGGAGATATAATGGGAGACTAAAAACTGGATATAGCTGATGGTTGCCAGATGAAGGACTAAGAAAATATTATCAAATAAGTGACACCTCAGCTTGCAAGAAGTAACAGACAGTTGTGAGCAGCTTGTGATGAGAAAGTAACTGCCCAGGGCACTAGGAGTATTTAAATATTGCATATTTGTGTGGAAAACCCACAGCATGTTGTCAGGATGCATCCACATCAGCTGTACTGACCCCAGAGCCCCGAATGTGGGATTTAAATTAACTGGCAAAGATCTGAGTCAGTGCAGCAGCCGTGGGTCACAGTGGTGTCCAAACCAGGGGGTCTCCTTGGGCAGGGCTGCTGCTGGCAGCTACAGGAGGAGCTGGGATGAAAAGCAGTTGCAAATGTGTGAAAATGCAGCACTGAGAAGGGCAAATATGTAAAATTCCCTGTGGATCCATGACAGCAGACACAGGAGGGCTTTATAAGCCCAGAATTTTAGCACACTGCTTCTCAAGCTATGGATCTTCAGAGTTTAGAAATGATTACCTGCTCCTTAAAGCACATGATGAGATACATCTTTGATGGCAAGTGTCACAACTAACAAACCAGCCCAAAAAAGCCTTAGGAAGAAGTTTGCTTTTACCCTGTTGCTCTCTGCCACTCTTTGTGCAGCTTCTCTTGCCATGGCTTTTGCGACAGTGTTGGGGACGGGAGTGCCTTGAGGCTGGGGGAGGATTCTGTTGGGGGATGGAGACCTCCTCCCCTGGAGTGGGCCATGGAAATTGGGTGGCTCCAGCATGTGTCCATGAACAGGGGACACCGAACGAGTCTGCTCCCACGACTCATCCCTTTTTAAATGTGGGCCTAAATGTTCTTCTTTGGTTTCTGGGGCTCCGGCACTTGCTAATGGCTTAGATTTGGGAGCAGTTCTGGGGTGAGGGGTTGGAGGCACCAGGAGGTCAGATGGAATGGCAGCAACAGAAGAGTCCACTGATTCCCCTTGCGCAGAGAGCGTCCGGACGGTCACTTCCCTCGCTTCCAAGCTGCGCAGCCTCAGCAGCTCCACCAGCGTGCTCTCTGCTGCCGGGAAGATCACCTCTGCCACCTGAGTGCACAAGCAAGGCACCTGTGAGCATGAAATCATCTGCTTCCCCCCCCTCAGCCCCACTGAAGTACAACCTTCAAGGTCTTTACAGAGTGAACAGCCCAGCACAGAGCGGGCTGCAGAGCCCACGCCCGGCTGCACTTGCACCGGCTGGCTCTAGTCCTTCCAGCCCCTTTGGCCAAGAGGGCTTCTAGAAAGGGAGCGAGTTATGCCCGAACGACAGAACAGGCTCTAGTGGCAGCTAAGGAGCCCCTGCAGCCACTGCAGGGCTGCCACGCCCTTACCTGCCAGCCGAACTGGCCCTACAGCACGCGGTCACGGCAGCAGGAAGGAACTCACCCGCTGCCCTTTGGCATAAACACCGTAACCCGTGACGCTGGCGCCGTGGGACGTCCCCGTCGCCGTCAGAGCCGGCGGCTTCCAGGACACCTGGAGGGTCCCTGGCGTGGACCCGGCCCGGACAGCAACGTCTTGAGGTGGAGCTGGAGGACCTAAGAGAGATGGGACTGGTCACTCGAGCCTCACGTCAGAAGCACAGTGAACTACGGTGCCGTGTGGGCTGCAAGCTGAAACTTCAACATTTTCCACCAGCTGATTAAAGGACAACTGGTCTCACAGTCTTTTCTCTGCACTGAATCAAAAAATAAACCCACTAACCTCTTAAGGCATTTACAGTATGTTAGTGTAACAGCACACCAAATACCTCTGTAATTAAAAGGCATTACCCTACTATAAATAGCTCTACTTTGGCCAGAGAGCCAAAGTAAAAATAATCATAGAGATTATTAGTTCATAAATTTTTCAAGCATCCTGTTGTGTTAATTTAACCATCAAACCCTGAGCAGAGTCTCCTGCTAGAACGTGTCAGAAGCAGGGCTCAGCTGCAGCCATCTCTGCAGAAGAGCCAGGAGAACACAGACCTTGGCTGCTGTCAGATTGCTTTTCCCAGTGAACTAAACACAACCAATTCCTGTTCATCTACCAAAAAGGCTACAAATACTTTAACCATGTGCATGATACATGTGCGAATATCACAAAATATCACTGGCAAACTGCCAGTGCATTTCACTGGTTTGTTGTCACTGAATTTCATCCTCTAGTGGACATGGAAATAAAATCATGGTCATGTTAAGGACAGTACAGGCACAACAGGAAATTTTTGCTTATATCATCCCTGCATCTATAAAGTATTTTTACCTTGCAAGTAGAGAGTATGCAAACAGACCTAACACTATTCTTGGCCAAGAGATTTTGATTCAGGATTGAGTTTCAGTTTTCCTGACCATCCTATTTTATTGACAGCTAGCATTCCCAATCCACCAAGGCTCCTCATCTTACAAGAAAGAATGCATCTGATCTAACCCAGCATCTTGCCAATGACAGTGACACTAATCTGCTCCTGCAGGAGAAGTCACCTTCCTTTCATTCTCCCAAAACGAAACAGTCCCCAGGGAGTCTGTCTTGACCTTCACAGGCTGTGGCAGAGATAGGTTTAATAAACTGCAATGCCCGAGGCTCAGCAGGGTTTCTATTTCCTCCCATCATTAAATGGGAAATTATTCCTGATGATTTTTGATGGTCTTGGTCATCAACATAAATGTTTGTTTTGGAACTCTGCTACAATTTGCTCCTCATGGGTTTTTTTACATAAATTAACTCCAAAAATCATGGCAGCCCCATTGGTCCTGACCCTGTACTTCTATTTTTAGATCTGAGTGCCGAAGAGAGAACTACCTCTATTTTAATGTAAGCTTTGCAATTCCATTGCTTTGATGACTCAAGATGAAGAGTTCAATTGCATGACACACTGTGATGGTAACTCCCATCACGGACTCCAAATTCATCCCTTCCCTTTGTTACAACGACTCTGAAATCAGGCATCAGCCTCTAATCACTTCAACAGCTGCTATTTTGTTTTCTCTACACAACAGTGAAAAGTTGACTTGTTTCTGTAAAAGTGTTCCCAGTGAAAACAAACAGTGAGGAAGATTCTGGGATCTCTGGATCTAAAAGCTGAGGCCTCACTGCACTTCAGCTGCTCAGCAGAGAACAGCTCATGCACTGCTTAGCGGACTTCACAGCTAGAGGGAGATACAGCATGGTAAGCGTCTGAAAAAACCCTCACTCAAAGGGCCTTTCCTAAATAGCAAAGTTGAAATGAGTTCAAGCCACCATCCAGGCAGCGCCTCCCAACTCCCCCAGGACACCCCCAGGTCTGAAATGCCCTCCTCCTCGCAGATCCCACAAGAGCACTACCACCCATCCCACTGAAAGGATTCCAGACTGCAGGGTCAATGTGTGGGCTGAGGACATTTTCACTGAAACTATAAATCATTAGCATCAAAATAGGAGACACAGAGGCTTAACTCCCCCTCTGCTCAACCCGCACTGCTGTCCTCCATGCCTCCTCTCCCAAGTCACACAGGCCAAGGAGGAGAGCAGGGTGAATTCCTGTTTTGAACCCCAGCAGGGTGCGAGCGATCCCCAGCTCAGAACACGCCGCTCCCGTTTCACTCGCCGGGGCCCCTTGTCCCAGAGTGTCCCTTCAGAGGCACCCAGGGATCTGAGAGACTGAATGTACAAGGGGTCTCCTACTTGGCCATGATTAGATGGCCTTGGGTAGGTGAATCTACAAGGAAAGATACTCAAATTTTTTCAGGTGCTGTCATACACTCCCAAAATTGTGAGATTATCCCTTAAATCCACTACATTATTTCTGCTCTAGTTTTCAACACTACTTCAATGCTCTTAAATAATGGGAAATGACTGACAACACTTACCAACACTCCTAATGTAAAAGCCAGGTGGGAAAAAAACCTCAGACTTTCCAAAACACAACAGATCTGTTGACTTTACAAAGTCAAATTGTACAATGTGATTACAACTTCACAACCAAGATGCACTTACATCCCCTAAATGCTGTGAAGGTTAAATTATTTTATCTAGTATTTTCAGAGAAATTCAGCTGAAGAGTTCTGGGGTAGGGAGGAAAATATCAAACCTGCTGGCAATGTCGAAAATTCCACAAAGGCTTCCTTTTTTTCTCGTTGTTCCAAGGGAAGCTGCCAGGGCATCTGATGGGGCTTTGCCATGACCTTCACCTTGTAGGCCATATTGGGCTTCAAATTAAAAAAATGGTACTTGTAGCTAGCAGCCTTGACGATGTCAAATTCCTCCTCGTTCAGAAAGATGACATGACTGTAATTACTGTTTGTGGGGAGCCAGGAGAGCTCAGCAGAAATCTGGGTTATGTTGTCCACTCTGAGGTTCGAGGGGGCTACGATGACGTCCTTGCCCACCAACAAAGTGCACTGCAACTCGTCGGAGTTGCCCTTGTTGGTGATGCTCTGGATGGATATCCGGTATGTGCAGGTGGAAATGTTGAGCTTCTCTATGAGAGCTTTCGTTCTGCTTCCCAAGGCTATGTTCATCCGGATCTCCTTGTCCACCAGGACGTTGTAGCTGCTGACGGTTCCCCAGCCGGGGGGCACTACCGGTGGCTCCCAGCCCACAATAACACTTTTGGCTAGTTGTTTAATAAGGGTGATTTTTCTGGGATAAGGCACAATGTCTTCTCCAATCTCATCAATGTTCACATCCAGAGTCCCTGCGCCATTGCTGATCACGCTGGAGTCTATGTGACTTGGGGGACTTATCTCCAAGAGATCTCCTTCCAAAGGAGGACCCGAGCGGTTGATGAAGTTCTGATCCTGTTCGCTGCTTAGTGTGCTTGATAACCGGGTCTCGTTGTCTTGAACAAAATCCACAAAATTTGAAGGGACAAGTCCTCTTTGTCCATCTAGAAGTTCTCCTGGTGAGAAAGAGCAATGCCATTAAAATCCCTGCAGGAGAATACCTCTTTCACGTCAGTGCCTTGAGAGTGGACAAGATAAGGGGCAGGGGATGAGTGAAAATACGTAAACAACATCCCCAGTTTGAGAACATAAAGGCTTATTAAGGGAAATACCAGAACTGCCAGTAAGCTTTTTTGTCAACTTAAATCTTGCCAGTAGGAAAAGCTGACACTATAAAATATCTTATAATTAGCTCTGCCTGCAAGGAGCGGCTTTGCTGGTGCAGAAACTCTTTTAATTAACACCACGATGATAAAGCTAATTTTAGCGACCGATTTAGGAGCAGACGAAGGAAAGAATTTGGAGCGTGTTTGACAGACGAACTGATTTCAATCTGCATGAATTAGCATGATTTCATGGATTAAATAAAAAATACCTTCATAGAAGCCATCCTCGTCCATATCTCCGTACACATAAAGGTACTTTCCTGCCGTCAGAGGGAGCTCCGCCTCTGGGTTTTCGTTTGGTCCATCGAAGGGGTTGTAGCTGGGGAGACAGGCAGAGTGCTGCTCAGGAGAGGGGCTGTGGCTCCGAGGAGCGCAATTTCCACAGGCAGTGCTTTTGCTTCCCTTCTGAGACCCATTCTGAGTGGGCCTGGGTCAGTTTGTGCCTCAAGGGCCCTACCCCTAAACCCATGTCCTTTTCTGCAGGATTTACCTAGGCACTTCTCACTCAGGGCTCTTGAAAGACACTGGCCAAAATTCTCTTTATTTTTTAGAGTGAATTAAAGCAAACTCAGTTGTGGGGTCTTTTCCAGTTGCTGTATTCAATTTTATGTTCCTTTTATACAAGTTTATTAAATTTCTACAGAGACAAGGTAAAAGAAGACAAAACTAGTGAGTTACATCTAAAAGAAGCTACTGAGAGACAAAGAGTACTTATAAAGTACTTAAATCCATATCCATCCTGAAAGAAATCGTTAGTCACTGACATTTTTATCATGACAGTACTTTATGCCTGAAATTTTAATGTGCAAAGCAGTGATGGACTTCAAATCTTTTCTTGCTTGAAGAAGCAGCTTATAAGAACAGATTGAGACATCCTCTCTAAAGCAGGAGGTGCCCATTTAATCTGATTTAGCCACTGAAGGACAGGAATGCAGTGGTGGGTGGGAGAGCCAGGCCGTGCTCGGCTCCCTCTGACAGTTCACATGGACAGGGCACCGTTTTGCAGCCAGTGCCAACAGGACGGGGCTCTGCTATCCAAAACATTAATTCCAGGTAATTATTCCATGCCTGAATGAAGTGAAGCCAAACTTGATGTTGAATATTGCAACCATGTATTACATCTGTAACGAGATGGGTGTTTTACCTGTAACGGGCAATGCAAAGATGGACTTTCCCAGAATATCTCTGCTTTGAGGTATTGGAATTCTGATCATTATCCATCTGTAGAGGGGCGGAGAAGAAAGATAATGTGATTTCAAAAAGAGAAGAATAAACAGTTTTCCTGACAGGTGATATAAATCAGTGAACACACAATATCAAGGAAAAAAAGACTAAATTCTAACATGGAACACAACTGCTTAATTTTACAGAAGGGCAGATTCAAGTGACTGAGTACTTAAAACAGATGCTGAGTTTAGAACTGGTGCAAGTGTCAGCCTCCAAACACCTGAAAACCATGAGTATCACACAAAACATACCCCCTTGCCAATCCAATCCAATCCAATCCAATCCAATCCAATCCAATCCAATCCACAGCACCAGCATCTGTTGAATGCCACCCTTTCCATCAACTGAAAGAAATAACGTATCTTCTTCTGAATTTAACATCACGTTTAATTCAATCCTGCAAAGCCACACATTTATTCTATCACACATCTGGTCTACATAACCTGGAGATTTAATTGTGGTGTTGAATCAACACAGACTCTGCCTATTTTAGCTCTGCACGAGGCCTCACAGTGGTAAAACAGCAATTTCTGTTATGCTTTGAGCTAGTAGAGGTTTTAAAGTGAGAGATGAACTTCCCTCCACTTACTGTACAGTTTGCTGTGAGCCATTTCAGAAAAAAAGACCAACTTTTTGCCTGAGCTTGAGAGAACTTTAATTAAGGTAGAAATACTGAGTTAACAGTGGGATCGAATAAAATAAATTGTCCAAAAACTGAGCTAAATTTTAGTATCTAGACAGAGTGAATACTGAACTGAAACTTTCAGGTCTAAACTGGTCCCTGCCAAAAGCACACCAGGAAAATTCTGAGTGAAGTCCCTTTTCCTCTGAATTAACTTCTAAGGGGTGGTTGAGCCCAGCACACACTGTTCTGGCAGCACTCAGCTCCAGCACCTGGACACTCCCAGCCAGCTCCCAGGGATTCCCCCTGTGCAGCAGTGGGAGAGCCAGGAAAACCTGCCAGGATTATCACCCTGATACCTTTACAGGGCATCTCATCGAGCACACAAGCAAGAATGATTATTCTAGAAGGCTTTTTAACAGGAACAACCAGAGCAATTGCAAGTATATTTTTTGCAGAGTATCACTTATTAATTAATTTATTTATTTATTTTAAACTTCCCAGCATTATGCTCCATTTTTTGGATTTTATTCATACACTCTCCCTTGGGTCTGGGTATCTCTAAAAAGGAATGGAGCTTAATTTCTGTGAGCTTGCATAATGTAAGTGTGTATCACATAATTACACTCTAGAAGGCACAAAACGTACAATTCTGCAAAAGAGGGCTTGACATTCTCAGTGAGAGATAACTCAAAAATAATAGAAAAAGGGAATTAAATTTGACGTGCGCGTCTTCTGTTCCTTGCTGTTAGTTCTGCTTCCCTGAGTCTCCTTGCTAAGCTGCTTTTTCTGTGGCCTCTTCGAAAAGCAGTGAATGTTTCCACTTTTCAGTAATGCTGCTACACAAATATACACAAATATTTCTTGTGGATAATCCTCAGACATGCCCATGGAATTCCCACTATACAAGAATCTAATATTTTGTTGAATATCCGCAGGCTTGTGATCCATTTAGAAACATTTTGATTCTATCAACTTTCACAGGTTCAGAAGCAATGAATATAACAGATAGAAAGCACGCAGACAGTTGCAACTTATTTACTCCTGTAAAGATTAACAAAGGGATTTCTTGAAATGAGGGGTAAAATCTGAAGATCATTTCCTCATAGCTATCTGCCCATATAAACCAGTGTATTTAATAGAGAATAATACTCTTTTACAAAGTTTCCAAAGTTTGTACTATGCAATATTTATGTTTAACATTTGCCCTTAAATATCAAAAATCAACTTTTTATGGCACCTTTGAAAAGCTCTTCTAAGCTTCCCATTGGATTTCTACTGGAATTCTGCTGGAAAGCAGAAAAGCTTCCTAAGAAAGGAGGAACAGAACCTTTCAAAAGTACGATTGAATACAAGATGTAGAGTTGAATGACTTTAGTGACAACATCCTGCAATTCCAGTTCCATTTTCCAGGCTCAGAATCGTTCAGCAGGAGCTGGGGAGGCTGTGAGCAGGCGCTGCCTGCCCTGCTGCAGGGGGAAGATTCACACATCAGAAAAGCCAGGCAGAGAAGGAGTCCTGCAAAAGGAACTCTTTCCCAGGCACAGCATCCCTGGGGCACTGCATGGAATTGCTGTTCCTTTTGCCCAGGCTGTATCGAGTCCCACCTTTTGGGAGACACAATAAAGCCCTAATAAACCCGCCTGACGCAGCCCTACCCCACAGCAGACAGAGCCAGAAATGCTGGTTTGCACCTCACCCACAAGCACTGAAATGCTCTGTGTGCACCACTGAGGGCTGAGATCTTCAGAGAAGCTCAAGCTCCTCACACACCTGATTCTTCTCCTGTGTAACCAGGACATCAACTGCAGCTTCTCTGAAAATATCATTTAAATTCCCACTGATCATGTTCCCAAGTTGCCTCAGAAAACAAGAACATTCATGTCTTGACTTTTTAAAAGCAGGTGGCTCAACCTGCATCAGCCTGCTGGAGCAGAGAAGCCTCAGCCCTGAATCACTTTTTCAGTAAAAAATTCCAGAAGACTCACGTCTGAATCAAATCTGCATCTTGGGGTACCAGATCTTGACTTGGACAGGAATGTAGGTTTGACAGACAGTTGTTCTGGTTTGTCTCCAGATATTTGAAGGGGTCTTATGAACTCTGAAATCACAGAGCGACTTCCAGAAGGGCTTTCATGACCTGGCAGTGAACAGAACACACATGAGAATAAGGAAAGGCTCTCAGGCAGAAACACTGCCAATACACAGCAGAAGGTTATTTTCCTCTCCTGTTAAAAATCACTCAAGAAGAAGACTGTGGTGGGTAGACTGCAGAGCATAAAAGTAGCTCAGCCTGCCAGTTCCCAGACTTCTGGTAAATTGCTTAAGTCAACAATACGTAATAAAACATAACGCAGAAAGTGAAGGCATTTCAATTCAAAGAATTCAAAGGTAGAGTTTCCCCCAGCGAAAAAAAGTCCACCCTTGTTCTGAGCACGTTGGTAAGTTTGGAGAAGTTACGTGACCTCCTGTGTAACACACCCAGCACTACAGAGCTGCTGTTAGAACCTTGATTTCTTTTGGGGACTCTGTCATGTTCTGGAAATCAGAATCAAGTCATATATTTGTCTTCTAAAAAGGAGACTGAAATGCTAATGATTTGTTGGCAGGATATTCATTTTGAAATGAAGTTGTTGGACTTTTGGCAGGCAGGAAGCACCAAGAGCACCTGCTTCCTATTTCCCGGGAGTTCCTCAGGGACACCAGCACTAAACCATGGGATGTGATCCCAGGCCATCTCTCCACTGTCTATAACATGGGAACTAAGACTGTGCAAAAGGAAAAATCTCCAAAAAATCCTTCTGGAATATTTTCGTTGTGCTTTTTAAAAACAGTTTAGAAGAAAGGAGAAGACAGATTACACTGCACATTTATACTGAACACTCTTACCTCCTCCCGACGCGGGTGAAAAGCACAGGTGAGACAAGCAAACAGAGCAATGGCATCAAGGTTGCAAGAGAGACTAATAAAGCTTAGTATAAAACACTCACACATTTTTTCCTTTTACTGTCAGTTTAGTCCCCAAAGCACACAAAAGCAGGAATTGTAAACTGAGCTAGATTTTACCTGCAGCATGAGCAGAAGTTACAGCAAAGCACAGTGAGCTGCTGACACATTCAGATAGGCAGAGTGCATTCTGCCTCTCATTAACGTAATGAGCCTGTGCTCTAATTTTTCAGACCCTGAATAAGTGTAGGTTCAGCATTTCCTCTCCTGTACTGCCAGAAGTCTGGACAGCAATGTTTTGCTACTGAATTGCAAGATTCCCAGTCCACATCACCAGGAATTATCAGTGGAACCTCTTTGTTCACACTGCAGAGGAGAATAAGCTCCAAGAATATCATCAGAGGGTTTTTCTGGTGTGCTCATTAGTCCAATATGATTAATTTTCTCTGCATCACTGTAATTTACAGCAGGCCAGCTTAAGCACATTGACAGCAGGGAAATATACAACTCACATACAAAAGATTAATTACAAGCAGCCCCACTTAGAGCAATCCCCAGGCTGGAAAAGGGCACATTTCTTATTCTTGGAACCTTTCTCACATCTATAACAGAAAAGTCCCCCCCATTCAGGAACCTTTAGCCAATTTAGCTCCTTCTGTTTGCTGTTAATGTGTTTGCCATATCAGCCTGTCAGCGCCAAGCTATAAATAATTGGGCCAACTGTGATTATTCATTCAAAGGAAGCTGCTGGTTGGTCTCAGACCTCCTGCATTCTCCAGGCTTTGTTTTTAGATTACTGGCACGATGTACAAAATGTGGAGGAAGGTTCTAGGGCAGTGCAGCCCTTGCTTTGCATACACGCAGGATAATAACTAGCACATGAACACACATCATCAAGAACTCCAGGAACATCAAGATGCTGGAAGATAGGGATCTGTCTTGATTATTTCACTTGGAAATACACAAAATTTACCCTGAGTCCTTAACCCATGGGAGAGAAAGGTGTGGGATAGCTGTGACCGCACGAAGGGCCTGGGCACTCCTGTGGCCGCAGACAGGGCTGGTAGCGGCACACAGGCTCCAGGGACAGCTCGTGCCCAGAATCCAACAGAGATTCCAACAGGCGCCGAGAATCCAACAGCAACGGCCAGAAACTGGGCAGAGCTG
>VWPU01025979.1:0-17625 GCA_013398955.1 Callaeas wilsoni
TGCCCGCTGCTGCATCCTGACCCAAAGCCCCTGGCCTCCAACACTCAGCACTTATTCCTGCCCATTCCAATGTATACGCTATAGTCTGCTCCTTTCCGTCGAAGTGCATCTGAAAATGTCTTTTTAAACCGAACTCTTGCCACAGGGGAAGTGTTACAATATTCTAAATGTCATATTAACAACATATAGAATTACAGAAATATACAGGAGTCATCTCACTTGATGTTTTGGACAGCTCAAAAATCTCATGAAACTGCCAAGATTTCTTCTGAAAAAGTGTGGATTTACAAATTTCAAACTTCTCCAATTGCAGGGCAGGGACATAGGATGGACCCTGAATTTGAGAGGAAAATGTATGGGTGCTTTGCTATTAAATAAGCTCTCTGGAAAGACTCCATCTCTGCTGCAGTGAGCTTTGCACTGCCTGTCCCTGCCACTTCTCAATCATTCTGTCTTGAACAATTTGTTACTTTTTTTACTTACTCTTTTTTTCTTTACCCTAATTCTCCTTTTCCACAAAATGAGTCTCACAGGCAAGTTTTTTATTTATTGGAGGACATGTGCCATTTGCTACAGCTAAGACAATTATAGTAGAACACTAGGAATAAAAACTGCAGAGTTTCTCTCAACTTTTTATTTCTGGCTTTTGTCTCCAGCTGTCTTCCTACCAGTTACTGCTACCTTACACCAACAGCTCAGTTCCACAATGACTGAATCTAAAAAGGAAAACAAAGCAGCAGGTTAAAAGATGCAGTAAATCAAGACTGAAAAAAAAGCAAAAGAGAAGATCTTCCACAATAAGGAGAATGACCAAAAAAAGACCAAAGAAGATCTGGAAACAAAATTCCCACTAAGAGCTCAAGCCAGCCCTTACCCGTGGGCTCACTCAGCGGGCTCCACCGAGAGACACCGTGTCACTGAACAGCTCAGTGCACTGTCACAATCCAATTAGCCAGGTAAGGAGCTGTGACGTCCAAACAACAGACCTAAGCTTGCTCAGACAACTGATGGACAGCCCATCGAAAAAGCTGGAACAAGCAGAAATAAGAAGTGCTGTGCATTTCATACAACTGACACCTCATTCCAATGAAAGGAATGAAAAGGTTGCTTGAGAGAAAGTAATTTAGTGCCCACTGTCCTATTGATTGCAGCACAGGAGAGTCTCAGACCAGATACACTCACTTCCTTCCCAATATCCAATCTAACCATGCCCTGTGTCAGTGTGAAGCCATTTCCCCTTGTCCTGTCACTCCATGCCCTTGTTCAAAGTCCCTCTCTAGCTCTCTTGAAGCCTCTCTTTAGGTGCTTGAAGGGAATTGTAGAAGCATTAAAAACAACCTGCTGTAGCTGTCAATGCAGAAAGTGCAAACCCAGAGCCAGGGATGGCTAGTGCCAGTGCCTATTTTTTTAGTGGTGTTATTTATAATAAAGCTACTATCAAAGAGGCATTTGTCTGCCTCTCAGCCATGTGAAAATTAATGAAACCTGAACTGCATCAAGTTTCATGTACCAAACAATACAAAAATATTTATTTTTGCCAAACACGGCACAGTCTCAATAAAAACTGTTGGGACACTAATGCAATTGAAAAGTACATTTAGTGCTGTAATACGCACTTAACTTGAGAAAAAAATTAAAAACTCCAATAGAAACAATGAAGCCAAATGCTGTCAGTAAATTTTTGACATTCATAAAATAATGAAAAGTATCAGAAGTTACCTTAGTGCAAACAACCCTATCACCTTGCAACATATTCAGGCCTTGAATTCAAGTCAATCCACATACAGATCCCACTCAAAAACTGACATGGCTCTGACACTTCTAGATTAGCCACTTACTAAAAATTACATGGGAGTGGAAAAAAAACCTAATGTTAAAACATGGGAGACTTATGTTTCTCCTGCATTCCCTGAGAACCTTTCAAAGTTGAATAGAGGAATAAACAAAGACTTCACCTAAGAGTCTGCAGTTATGCACTGTATGTGCCATTTAAAGCAAGAGAAAGATTTAAAAAATTAAAATATATCCAAAAGGGTTTATAGACAACAGACTTTCTTCTCCCCTGCTTGCAGTCCACACATGCCTGTGTAAGTATTTAAGGGCATGAGCAGATGCAGAGTAACTGCAGGAGTGCTTGGCCATTCTCCTTCCCACCATGAAACAGCCGTATCTTTTCCCTGAAAAGCCTCCCAGCTAAGCAGAGCCAAAGATAAGGAGGTTTAACAGGTAGGCAGCCTTTCCACTTCCTCCAGGAGAGCTACCCTGATAAGAGATGAACAGGGCAAGAGCGTAACTTACTCTTAAAGCAGACAGACATCCATCAAAACGGGCCAGCTGTGCCTTTCACATGCAAAACACCACAGGCTTACTACCAACAGGAGAAACTAAAACATTGGGATGAGTTTATTTTACTAAATAATTTTCTCACAGTAAAAACTTAAGGCTTTCATTTGGCTACTGGAATCAATTCCATATCCACTGGTTATGACTGCTATGCCCATCTCCAGCTGTTTTCTCATTTCCTCCTTGCCACTTACAACATTGGTACTGGAAGCAAACAAGAAGAGTAAAATGGACAAACATTTATTGCAGCTTTAAATGAAAAAAAGGGCAGTCTCATTAACCTACTATTAAGCAATTATTCTGAGAAATATCTCAGCATCTTGGAGGGCTTAAGGAAAAGCAAGAAATCTAGAAGAGGAAAGCAAATTTCACCACAGATTAATCCATGTTTTTGCTTTTTCCCTGCATGAAAAGAGGCCTGTCAAGATTAAGCCCCAAGAAACACATACACCAGCTATGAGAAGGAGAGCTGCAATAGGAAAATGCAGAGCTGTAGAAGGATGGTTTCTTTGAGTGCTGACCCTGTGAAGGGATCAGAGAAGACAGTTGGTGGTGATTACCTAACCAAGGTGTCTGTGCTGGGAGGCTGGTCTAAATAGGGCAAGAACGGCACATTCTTCCAGGGAGTGATTCAAAGCTTTTAAGTGGATCCCTGCACTAAACTGACATCTAGAGGAATCCACCTTTTCCTCACTAACAAGACAGGAGACCAGATTTTTAACTTGTGTAATAGTGACATGGTCCCTGTAAGACAGGTAAACACAGCACTCACTGTCCAAAGAGCTGCTCCCAGCTTCTTCCTTCACACTGACAGAAAAACTCATCACAATGAACTCGATCAAGAACTAAATCCAGCTGAAAACTAATGCAGAGAAAAACAATTCTGTTAGAACATGTCCAGTTCCCAACTCAATTCCTCACACGAATGCTTGGGAAGAGGAAAGGGAGCACCAGGGCCACCTTAAGCTGCAGTACCAGCATAAAGCTGTCAGCAAACCACAGCAGCAGGAACCTTGTATTCGGTGAGCTAGGTGGCTACACTGAGCTGTGTCGCTCCACTCTGTGCCACCCACCCAGGACACATTACAGAGAAATTGCCTTCTCTCGAGCATACTGCAAGCCTCTGGGTTACAGCGAGTCTGTGGGCATGCAAAGCATTTGAATTCCATAGTATTTATCTGTGACCATACTCCCCTCCCTATTTTATTCAATGAGTTGTTACCTGTGAAGCAAAGCTACCCTTTACTTACACTCCTGTGAAGGCAGCACACTTTGGCCAATGTTATCAAAGGTGATCTTTACCTTCGACCCCTACAAACTCCCAAGGGCACAGCCAAGCCTGTCCCTGGCTACAGGGCATTCCCCACCCACAGCCAGCTTGGTGCAGCGTTAGAATCAAAATGCATCTTGTGACATTTCTCTACTTCCCCCTTTTCTTTTTTCCCTGCTCCTCCTGTAACCTACAGAAGCAATCTTCCTGGTTGTTACTCCTGCCCAGGGATCCTAGCAAAGCTCTTTGCAGTTTCATTGTGTCTCATGAAATGATGGAAAGCAGTGAGAAGCTTCATTCAGCACGGACCCCTATTTCTCAGTCAGCAAGTAGCACACACCTGTGATCTCCTGCAATTACTCTGAATAAAGCTGACCTTTCACTTTGGATCAGAAACTCGGGGAGTTCATGCAAGACATGGAAACAGAGTACATACTGAGGGCCCCCAGCCAGGCAGAAGGAAATTCAATTCCACATCTTTCCTCAGCTGTTTGCTGAACAAGCTCCCTCTTAATCCTTGCACCTGACAGTGGCAGAAAGCCCCAGATCACAGCTCTTCCAGAACTAATACCGCTAATTCTGCTGTAATAAGCTGCAGCCAACAATGGAGAGAAAAGCAGATACAATAATGTCAACTGCTTGAAACTTGCATTGTGGAACAAAAGAGAAAGAATCACTGCAGTCACTGACAACAAATCCCACACACATTCAAGTCACTTGGGATATCCTGTAACCTGACAAGGAAAGCCTTGATGAAGAAAGCAGACTGACATAAATAATAATATAATAAAGCATTTCAGCTTTATTTCTGGAATAAGTTTTTTCCTTTAGATTTCAAGAATTAAAGGTCTACTGAGAAGGTAATAGGGACAAAATTAGTTAATATTCTTGTTCTTAAAATTTGTTCCATTCTTCCTTAATTTCTCCTTCCACTCCTACCTAACATTCTTTCAAATCTTAGTTTTAGTTTTTCACTATTTCTTTCAATAACTGCTAGTGCATCTCACTAGATGACACTAGGTCTTTATTCATTCAGAGAATTCTCTACTGAAAGCTGGGAAATGCAAGTGAAACATTTTTTAAAAGAAGTTTCCCTTTTTAATTTAGTAAGGAAGTCATCATGTTTGGCTAACCTGACAGTCCATTTCAGAAGGACAAATATGCAATCTAATCAGGTGTAGAATACATAAAGATTTACACTTTAAAAGAAGCAGTCACGGAGGAATTTCTTTTTAGCTGATGTTAGATCATAAAACTAATCAGTCCCTCCCTTTTACAGGTCTTCATAAGGTAAAAGTGATGAAGGAGCTCATGAAAGACCACCAGAATACTTGAAAGTATTAAACTGAGAATCAAAAATGATTTCAGGTTAAACAGCCTGTAAAATCCATTGCCAGAAAAAGTGAAGCGTTATACTGTAGGTAGATACTTGAAAAGATTCTTAGTTTTATCAACAAGTATTTGTGGTCATTTCTCTCATCATACATTAATTCAGGCTTTCATTTAGGCTACTGGCAAACTGCTAACAGCAAAAGAAAATGTTTCTTCAAAATAAGTCTGAGCAGAACAGGATTCTTTGGCCATCTGATGTAGTGTTGCATGGTACCCAAATGGCAACACCAGCCACTCCCACACCTGAAAAAAGACCTGTGCAACAAGTTTCATGGCATTCTAGAGACTTCATAATAAGTATTTGGATTTTGTTTTCCTCTAAGGCTTCATCTAGATTAACAAGTATCCAAGAATAAACTTTTGGCGAACAGCTATTTCTTTTATCTTTGCATGAGTACTCAGTAAGTACTGATACTCCACCAGGACAAGGGAATTCAGGCTCCAAATTGGAGGAGCAGGAAGTGCTTATCCATGGGATGATAACTTGGGTCCTATCCCATGGACAATAGCTGCCCATGCACTATTAGTCACCTCACAAATCACACCCTGATGCACGTAAGAAACACTAAAGTCAGTGCTAGTTAACTTAATGTCAGGCTGTCAAACACAGAGGTGCAGTTTACTGTTGTTGCAGCAGGGACAGGAAATTCCAGGAGAGTTTTGAAAGCACTTAGGGAAGAAGGGTGGTGGACAAGACAAACTCCCAGAGCCTAAATTAAGACATCCTTGCTTTTGAATCACAGAAAAGTTAGTCTGAATTACTAAGTGTTGGAGCAGACATAAACAGAATCAAACCCAGGTGAGTCCTTTAAAGACCCTCAGGCTGAAATTTTAAGAAGTTTCATTGTTTTACACACACCCCTAATTCATTTGGACTTGTATTCCAAATATTCTCATACACCAAGCCCTAAAAGTGCTACAATCAACCTTCAAAACACATGAAGCAAAAAAACCCCAAAATCCCACAAAGGAACTCGACCTTGGAAGAAAAATCCCCTTTCTCCCAGGAAGCAGAAAACATTTCCAAACATATCCACTCTGCTAAGAAACCATCCCTGCCTTTAAACTGCCCACTGATTCCCTCCATCAGCCCAACTATTCCTCATGTTAGCACAAGCACTTTCAAGACTGCAGCTACTGGTCAGGAAACCAATCCAGGCCAGAACTCACCCAGTCAAGGACACATTTCCATCCAGACTAGGTCTCTGGTGTGCCCAAACACTAAGGGCAGCCAGAAGAGAAGCACAGCAAAAGGGTTTCTACCAGCACAACGTTAAGCTTTATGTTTAGGAAACTACTGCCTCAGCATGGAACACATACCACACTTTAAACCCCCTCAATTTACATTTATGTTCTTGACGCTTCTGCACTTCTGCCTGGACTGATTTGTTCTCTTCATGCTGGCTATTCTTCATGCAGCTCCTGAGGTCAGAACTCACTCTGGAACAGAACAGATGAACTAGTGAAACTACATAAAAGAGAAAGGTAAGGGGCGGGGGCGTGGGGGGGAAATAAAAGCAGTGTTCAATATTTAATGCTTGTTTAACAAAAGGTGTAGTCCCACACCCCTAACAGCAGCAGCACTGATAACTGCTTGAGGACCCCTTCACTTACCAAAAGAGCCATAAGCAAAACCAAAGGAGTATTTTAATCAGCTTTAATACTTTCACCAGGATGACTGAACTCATTTTACAAGCTTCTCTACCTACCTGTTCTCAAACTCTTTAGCATTTACAGTTCCGACAGCCTAAAGCTCCAGATGCCTCACGTCAGATTACAAGTGCAATACGACATTTTAGAGCCAGCTCTGCCTACTTCAGATGGCCTTTTTCTCCTGTGCTGTGGAACAGCGCATCACACACTGAAGAAGTTTTTATTGCTGAAGAGGAGTAAATGAGAGCAAATATCACTCCTTACACACTGTCAATGCAGCAGTGGATATATTGCTTATATCAAATAACAAAATCAGCTCTAACACAGTTCTAACCTTGACACCCTGAGGAAGAGCAGCCTCTGATCACTGAAGCAAGCTTCATTACCCTTATCTATTAAAAGCTTAAAATATTCATGTTTACAGAAAAACAATATTTACAAGACAGCACATTATTTCTTTCTGTAATCCCTGCCAGTCCTCAGTGTGCACACATGCTAAAAACCCTGGGAATGGTATGGAAGTCCAGAGGAGTAATTCTCAAGAGAGGCATGTATTCTTGCTGCACTCAGTGATGAGGGCCAAGCAGTGTTGGATTTCACGCCCTTTGAATTTAAGTGCTTCCCCTCCAGGTTCTTCTGTCATTTATTTAGTACAAGGCACTCAAGTCTGGGTCCTGGCTGCATTTTTCACTTGGCAAGTCTATTTTTAATTGTTTATCAGCTTCAAAGAGCATTACTGATAAGAGGTTTGTTGGAGCTGTGGATGCTCAGTGATAGTGAGCTTTTAAAAATGTTTGGAAATGATCTCTTTTTATTTAACACTCACTCCGCAAAAATCACAAACGCTACATAAAAGCCCTGACCAGGAAAGCAGATGCTCAGAGGATACATGGGGTGTGCTCCACTGCTAAGGGCATATTAAGACTGCTGATGCAAGCTGCATCCTTGCCAGGTTCTGTGCTGTGCAACCCTGGAAAAGATTTCCTGAACTTTACAAACTTGTCAATTAACACAGAAAAGCCTCAAAAGTGAAGGACTTCAGAAGACACTTGATACAAAATGAACACCTCCCACGTGAAATATTATCACGTCAGAAGTTTTGTCACACACACAAGAGGACAACAGAACACACTGAATTGAACGGAAGCATCTTTAATCAAGGAGTAGTATTCTTCCATTTTTGAAACCTAATCTTCTGCCTGGCAAATGACTTAACAGTAAAGAATGCTTTTTTAAATAAAGATTGTACCCAAACTCTTACAAGGGGGAAAGAGAAAACAAACCAGTAATTGCAGCTCTTTTCTACACTGACAATGACACAAACAGAGAACATTTCACAGGAGTCTCTGCAGATTAGCACTGATGGTGAGTTAATGCAAGGCACAGCCATTGCTTCCCTCTCTTTACAAGGTATTGGCTCTGTTTAAGGAAGTCAGTTACTGGAGATTTTTAAGAGATGTTTTCAAGCTGCTTGGACACCGCTCAAGAAGTATGAACCTAATAATGTACAACCCAGGGAGCAAAGCTGCCCAGCACTGCAAACATACATGCTCCAAAAATGCAAGGCATTCCTGTTCTGATCCACTCCAAGGGAACATCCCAAAGGGAGAATAAGCCACTTCTACTCTCCTTTACTGCAAAGAAGATAGTGAACTTTTGTTAAATACCTGGTGTATTTTCTGGCATGAAATACCTTGCGTGAATTTACATTCCATCAGATCTTTGACACATGGGCAATGTTTGATAAGCTTGAAGGAAAACAGGCGTAAACTGAAAATTTAAAGTGCTCCACATGTCCACTGTTGAGCTTAAAACAAACAGGAAAAAAAACCATCAGGAGGCTGGCAGAATAATGAGGTGGCTGGAATACAAGACCTACACAGCAGAATGAGAGAGTTTGCTGTGAAAAGACCCAGGGGAGATCCTACTGCTATCTTCAAAGGGAAGCAAAGAGAAGATGGAACCACACTCTTGGAAGCAAAGAGTGAAAGGACAAGTGCAACAGATCAGCTGCAACAACGAGTGGTCAAACACTGGAGTATGTTGCTCAGAGATGTTGTGGAAACAAAAATATTTGCTAAATACAACCCTTAATGACCTCAGCATCAACGCTGGCCCTGCACTGAGCCAGGAGTTGAACCAGGGTACCACAAGAAGTCCCTTCCAACCCAAATTATTTTACCATTCTCTGGAACCACATAAAATGAAGGATATACTTAAACTTCAAACACAAAACACTGAGACTTTTTTCCATCTATGCAGTTGTAACTATGGTGCTCCTAGGACTCAGATTTACTGGTCTCAGCACTCACTTCCACACAAGATCTAGAGGCCCTGGAACAGTTCTGCAAGCTCTCCAACACTGATCAGCTCTTTAGCAAATGTACAGATGTACAGTAACTCTCAGCAATCCACTGGGGACCTACACTTTCAGAGTGGTGAATATCCAAATCCACCCAGTATTGAAGAGAACAGCATTAGAAAAGCACAGATACTGTGTTTCACTGTTTAGGAGACAGAGAAGCACATGTGCTATGAAGTACAAAGATCCACATCAGACAAGGCTCCTACAGGAACTTCAGTAAGAAAAGGGGAAAGCAGTACTGACAAGAGACCTCACTACTTTTTTTTAATTTTGCAGGAGAAAACCCAGGACCACAGTGAGTAAATCTAAACTAACAAAAAAGAAAAAATCTGTCTTTGAAGTAGTAAGGGTTACTGTATGCTCTTTTCTCCAGGATGTTAACAAGAAATTGTATCTTGTCTGATAGGCAATAGAAAAGGTGCCAAAAGGCAGATGAAAACTCTCGCTTGGCTGCCAGCACTGGACAGCCTGTTTCAAGAGGCAGCACATCGTACTGACCAACAACTGCACTGGATCAAGGATTTCTAACCAGGAAGAGCCAGACTGGTAACACAGCAGGACAAACATTCAGTGCTATCTCCCTCCTTTGAGTCTGGTGGAGATGGAGAAAATATCCCTAAGCGTTTGTCTGCACAAGCCACTCAAAGCAGATGTCTCCAAAAACACTACAGATGTCATGTCAGGCAAATGAGACATCTAAATATTTGATAATCGGCTCCATCATACTGCCATGGAAGCTCACAAGTTCTTCTTCATGTAGGTCAAGATGTTGGTAGGACAAGGAGAGGATGCAGCTGCTTCAACAGGACAAAACTATTTCCACACACACTACAGGAGCAAAGCATAAAGCAGTCTGGGATACTGTAACACTCCAGGTAGCTCAGAGTAGGCAGGAGTCAACAGAAGTCACTCTTTGGCAGGAAGGATAGAAGAGTATTAATAAATATGGAAGGTAGGCAAAGATCAAGTAATCAATGAGTACCTTTTGAGTATTCAGTATTGCCACAGGAAGCGATAAATCTCTCTTCAAAGATCAGAAGTGGCAGTAAGTTATATACTCAGCTGGATAACACTAACTTCTTCCATCCTCCAAAAAGAAAAGAAAAGAAGAAAGGTTTTAATAATCTGATAAGCTATGACTGAAACTACTAGCCTTCAAAAATGTCATTTTTTTCCCAACCTGTAATCTGGAAACTCCTGAAGTGCCTCTAAGGGGTTTTCTTGCAGTACATACTGGGAAAGCAAAACTGAAGTTTAGATTGCAAACAGCTTAACACACAGGAGAAAGCTACTGGTTAAAATGTAATACTGTTAACTTATGTCATAGAATTATACAACCAAAACCAGGGGGTATTTTTAATTCAGTAACATTTCCTGCTTTCATTTTAAATCTCTGGATGTTAGAAGTGGTTTCAAGGGAAGAGCTTTGCAAATCAAACACAAGAAGACAGAAAAACTACACAAGAAGCTGAAGTAATTGGCCAAAAATCACTACTGATTCTACTGCAGTGAAAGGCTCTTCCAGGAGCCAGTCCAGAGAAACCATGTCTCTTTCAACATTAAACAATGGAAGAATTCAATTGCCTGGACAACAATTTTAAACATACAGGCAAGTTTACAGCTCCATTTCAAAAGAGTAAAAAATGTTTACAAATAGCCAAATGCTGCTATTACTAATTGTGTTCTTGGCCTCCTTTGCAGAAAGCCTGTACTTACCCCAAAATATTTTGGGGCCTGGCTCCATGAAGGCTCAAATCAAACTTGAGGCTGAATTTTTTCCACACCCACTTACATGCTGTTGCCCTCATGAAGCAAATTCTGCTGACCAGTTCATCACCTGGGGACACAACTGCCAGCACATATGTGGAAGGACACGGGGTCACAACAATCCTGATGCAAGCCAACTTAATTTTCCAGGGAAGCCTTGACTTTTACCTCCCTAAATACTTTGGTGTTTATTCCCAAAATAGCAAGAGTTGTAAATTTCCTTGTATAGCTTTTATCAACAGGTTGGGAAAAAAGGAAAAAAAATTTCCTTTTTCCAACATGAGCATAAAATAAAAGCTCTACAAGGACAGATCACTGTCCATTTAGTCCAGCAGTCCAAAAACTCTAGCAGGAAACACTGTGTAGGGAGAGCAATCAGTCATGTCTGTGGTTTACCACCCGTATCCCAACATTCAGTCAAGGGATTAAGGATCTTTGCCTCTGGACCTGCTGGTCCCCTTCTGAACCTACAGTATCTCCACAGACTCTTACCAAACCAGGTTTCCCATCAATTGTGGCGTATTTACCTCATTTTTTCCTCCTACAAGCTACAGGCTCACCACAAAACTCACTGCACCTACCCAAGACGTTGGCCTCGTGTGAGCACAGGGAAGCACAGCAGCCAGACTGGGCAGGCTGAGCTCTGTGAGGAACTCAGGGGGCAGCAGCAGAGTGACACCATTCACCTTCTAACAAACAGCCAGGAGAAACCAGAATTGCCAAACTCAAGCATCATGTGCTTCTGTTGAAACTGCCACCCAGAGGAGCACGTGGATTATATGCAAGTTTGCTCTGTAGCTCTGAGTTCTCAAGATTACATATCCCCTTCCCACCTTTTTAACATAAGTAACAGGTGAAAAATACCTTAGCTTCCAGCAATCTCCACCTAGAGATGCTTAGGCCACCATCAAGCTATTCACTGTAACATCCTGGAGAGCTCAGAAAGCGTCAAACACTTGTGTCAAGTCTCTGCACATGAGGCATTATCACAGCTTAAAATTATTGTGTTGTTTACTCCTTCTTCCACAGCTTTATGCTTCATAGTTTAATTCTTGATTAAGTCAGTATTTTACTCAGCATCCAGTTTAAAACTAGGATCACTGCAGACAATATAATTCCACACAACACACACAAATGCAATATATAAAATATGAGCCAATAAATAATTTTATGTAACACAAAATTTTATGGAGCTGCGTTTTCTTTAGTGGATTCAATAAAAATCACCTTGCTTCACCCTCTGAGCACTGTCCATGCTTAGAACCAGGAAGGAAGAACTCCTTTGCTGATACAAGCACTGTCTGGGGCAGCAGAGCTCGTGCCAAGGTCCTTGGACTGCTTGGTAGGCAGCGAGCTGGACAAGAGCCAGCAGCTTGTCCTGGCAGCAGAGAAGTAACATTTATCTTTCCAACAGCTCCCCAATGCCACAGCCACAGATCAGGATGTATTAATCACAAACCTGGACCCAGTATACAGGACACTATTTGACACATCTCCAATATCTATCAATATCTGCTTACTTCCCCCCATTCAGAAGGTTTTACTGGTTTGATCATATTCTTGATTGATAAGGAAAAGTCCTAAATCTCTCTTTATTCAAAAAGAGGGAAGGCGGTTCAAGAGAAGAGGAGGTGCTATCCATCCTTTTTCTTTAGCACTCCTGGTTTATCATCAAGCCTGACCTCTCATGAATGACAGTTCTCTAAATATATATGAAACAAGAAGAGGTCAGCACCTTGCAGCTGGCTGAAGCAATTTTCAGAATTTTTTCCCCACAATCTTGATTCAAAGATGTTAAGAAATTAAGAAATACATGACTGCTCTTCATATCAATCCAATAGTTAATCACCCTCCCTGTGAAAAACTTAAGCCTTTTAATTTGAACTTATTGGGCTACAAATTCGTACTGTGCTTGTCACCAAGATTAGAGCAAGCTAACTAATATCCAGTATTATTTTGTCAGGGACATATCTGAGGACTCTCATCAAGTTACCTCAGTTTTGATGAGAAGCTGCACAGCACATGCTTAACATTTTACTGCATGGCAAACGGCTTAGTTTTCCATCAAACTGGAGATGAATCCCCTTTCACACAGTAATTTTTTGGAGAGTTTTGAGTGTTGAGGCCAAAACCATACGTAGGATTTTGAGAATGACTTCATCCCATCCCACACAGGCAAGAACGTACCCCTGCTTATTCCACTAATGCATTTAAGAACTACATTAGGTTCTGTGTCACAGCATCACCTTGGAAACTCGTGTTTATGCTGTTTATTCACTCTGACTCCAAAACACAGTTCAATCACTGCTTTCTAGGAGACCATGTGCCTCGATTTAAATTCAGCTGGAAGACCTTGTTCCCAGGTGCACAGCTTTACATGCAGCAGCCTTAGCGCACACACTGGGCTGGATCTACTCCACCTGACAATCACAATGGCTGCCCTAGTGCTCGCTGACTTTCCATGAACCAGAAGTTTATCATGAACAAGTTTTTAAAGAGGTTTTTCACCAACAAAATCATTAGTGAACACAAATTGTGACAAGCAATTAGTAGTTTCTGCTGAATATCCATGGAAACTATTTGCTCTTTTACACCCCCAGACTAATCCTGAACCAAATGGCATTTACTGATACTCAGTACAAATACTAATATACAGTAAGGTCATCAAGATCAAGTCTTTTAACAAAGTCAAATAATAAATTTAACAAGCTCTTGTTTTCTTCAAGCCTTACGTACTGAGATTAATACTTTTCTCTACTTCAACTAAATTCTGTACTGAGAATAAATGGGAGAGCTGGTAATAATGTGAACTACATGTGTGTTAACACCACGCAGAGCTAGTCAAACACCCAAGGTAGTCTGGGCACCTGCCACCCTCTCTGCACAGCCACGTTCATCCACCCCACTTCCTTTTAGTACTGATACATCAGCACTTCTCTGACCTCCTGGAATTTCACTTCTGTTCCAAAGTGCATTGACTATAAAATATCCCTTCCAATATTGCAGTTAAAAATATTCCAGTGGTGAAAAATATATCAATATGCCAAGGTAAACGTCTCTCTGACCTCCCAATGTACTCTGGTGAGGGGCGGTTTTAAATGGTTTTCATGTTCAGTTTTGGCTTGTGTTTGGTATTTTTTATATACTTTACCTGTGGATGTTTGAGACATATACAGGCTTCTAAAGATGATTCATTATAAATACAGACAGGGGTGCAATTCACATGCCAAACAAGCTGTGATTTGCCTTCTGTTTTGCCAGAATTTGACAAATTCAATCATGTCAACAGAAATTTTTTTACAGTATGGGGAAAAAAAAAATGCAAACCAAGATTTTCAGTATAAGATGAACTTACTTAACTTAAATATCTTCACATCTGAGCAAAGCTTTCCAGTGAAACCCATGAAGCTTTAGAAATTTCATGAGATTGCAGCTGTGGCAGAAAAAATAAGATGCTGCTAACTGACTGACATAACAATATGTATTTGGGCAGACTACTTGCACCACAGGGAGTAAAAAAAATACCCTGTAGTTCAGCTTGCTGCATTGCTACCATTACAGAAGCTCTTGCTGGTGTCACTGGTCAGCACATCCTAACTGATCACTGCCCTTGTGCTTTTAAATACTTTCAAACATTCCTGGCCTCACCTCTTAATATGAGCCCCACACAGCACACTGAAATCCTCAGGTAGCTGACAGTAAACTGTGGGAGGGCTTGAACTGAGAGGGTCTCTAAAAACAAACCTTTACATAAGAAATGCAACTGTATCTACGACTCAAAACTTCACCTGTAAGGATAGTTAGAGAATAATGCTTCGGGAGTCCATTCTATCAGAGATGTCCCCTAAGTCAATGCACGTTAACTGCGCCATTCTTGGGAGCTGTCTCTGCACTACTTCTCTTTTCACCTATTAAGAACCACATTGGAAGGAAATTAAGATTTTATAGCTTCCAAGTTTTTTATAATACTGAGGAAAACTTCGCTTTACCTTTAATTTACATTAGACACCCAAATCGAGTTATTGTGTGTACAGTTACTTGAATATTAACATGACCTGAAACATAAAACTCTCTACTCACCTTCTGTCTATTCTGCTCTTCTTTTTCAGGTTATTTTTGTTAATCAGAAAAAACCATATCGCTGAGCTGAGCAGCAACTCTTTAGTTTTCATATTAAATATGTCTGGGATAAGCATACCTCACTTAATTCCTAAAGAATGATGAATTATTGGAGAGAAGTGGGAGGAGCAGCAGAGCAGAGTGTTGTAAATGAAATTCAAATATCCTTCAGCACAAAAAAATATAAATATAACAAATAAAAAGGGAATTTCCTGGATCTGTGCGTGTCTCTAAGACCATGTAGGTTACAGAGTAGCAGAGCTTGATACTGTATTGACATTTCAAGGTTTAGTACAACAAAGAGTGAACTGGGCATCTGAACTAAAGCCAAATGGATGAACAGGCGTTTACAGTTAAGCAAATAAATCAGTACGGTTTAGTAAGCTAACATAAACAAAACAAGCAGTCAAAGCTTTGGTTTCTTTCAGTTCTGGTCAGTGTGTGTCTTCGTGTGTGCAGGTAAAGCAGCGGCTGCTCCTTATTACACGTATTTCTAGAGCATGTACAAGCACATTTGGGATCCTAATGCTTATCACTCCCTCGAGCAGTCTCTCTCCGGTAAAGAGGTTAAGAGAAGCTAAAGTTGCCAGGATGGGGAATTAGGGAGTCTTTATGCAAATATAATCAATAATATAGCTGAAAGGGCTAATATACAAAAAACTGTTCGGGCAGAGCAGGGAGAGCTATCTAGAGGTCAGTGGAACCTGTTTAAGTATGAGGGATAAGTACAAGGAATAGGCTGGCTTTGCTCCAAGAACAGACAGGCCTAATAATACTCAACATCCAACTTCCAAAAATTTAGAAAAGCAGGAGTTCTTGGACACGAAGTCCTAAGGGGAGGAAAAGAAATTAAATTCTGGAGTAGGCGCTGCACAGAAATTCCTTAACAAGTTAATAACCCCACATAATTAGATTTTTCAGGTAAATGCTGAATAAAGTCATGTATAACACGGGTCAGCTTCTAGCATTTCAAGACAGCTCTGGGAGCGCAGCAGGCGGGTATCAACCTGCAGCCCCAAGAGCTGGTGAGGATGCACACAAATTAGCTACGGATCACAGTCAAGATCCAGCCTGCTCACACGAAAACAGCTCTTGAAATAGCTCCTTCCCTCAGTAACGCTGCAGGCACGAGTCACCAGCAAACTTAACGCTGTAGTGACAGTTCTCCAAGCTCTGTCCGAAATGGATGAGCCTTGCTGTATTTTTTCAGTTGCAGGGCCACTGGAGGCTACAGGAACTCGAGTTTTGCACCTTTTGCTCAGATATTACGCCTCAAAAATACCTCACAAAGTTTCTTGAGCCTTTCTGTGCATCCTAATAACCACTCACGCACAGCAGATGACATTAAAACTGAGCTAGCCCTACACATCCAGAAGAAAAACAAAATGGAAGTAAAAATCCATCAACCTAGGAAAAAAAAAAGCAGCAAGCATTGCTTTGCCCTTATACTAAAATTGCTCCTTCCTTCAGTTCTGCTGATGTCTTCTACACTGAAGGAAAGTGTTAGGGGGATCGTTTAAGCAAGAACAGCTTGAATACAGCACAGAATTATTTATTATACCCAACGGGCTCCTGCAAATTCAACAGGCTCTGCAGAAGATGAATAAACTGGAGAATTCGAGATGATATTTACACACTTCCTGCGCTGAAACAAAAACACGTACACTAGAAGTGGTAAACAGTGTTTTAGATGCTTCTATTGACACCTCTGGAGTTTATCACCAGAATTCAGTAACTGGCCAGAGATGAGGAACAGCCATGCACGTATTTAAGGAGAGAAAGGCTCGGCAAAAAAATAGGAAGTCACAAACAGGAAAGCGAGCTCATTCTCGCCAACAGGCAAGTCCTAAGGACTACACTGAACGGAGGAGGAACCATACAACACGACAAAACCCTTCTATCGAAGTCATTTCACAAGGTTAACACAAGGCCAAATCCGATACTATATAAACACGTATTCTAAAGAAACCTAAAGCTGATGAAGAGAACAAACAGCAAAGCGTTTGGACACGGAGCATGTGCGGTTTCCTCCTCTGCATCACAAAAAGAATCGGGTTTTGTGCTTTTCCCCCCCCCCAAGCAGCACAGACCCATGGAAGGGAGGGAATAACGCCGTCCTTTGCCATGAGATTTCGGGCTCCATCCCTGGGCAAGAGCCCAGCTGCGGAGGCCCGGGAGGTTCCCGGGGAGGTGCCCCGCGAGTCGGGCAGCCGGGCCAGGTCCCAGCAAGTGACACAGCTGGTCGGCGGCTCGGTGGCAGCCCAGGTGCTCCCGATCGGAGCCTGAAGCCCCGTGGGGACCCCGGGCCCGGAGTGGGGTGGAGGGGACGGGACGGGGGAGGGGGAGACGGACACAGAACGGCGGGGCCGCCGCTCTCCGGGAGCGGCGCGGGGGGTGCGGGGGGGGGCTGCCGGCCGGTCACCGCGGCGAGAGCGGGCGCCCCCCAGCCGTGCCCGCCCCGGTGCTGCTGCATGGCGCTGCTCAGCCTGCCTTGCAGAGGGAGCTCGAGTCCCGCTCTGCGCCTCGCAGCGCCTCTCACTCCGCCGCACACGCCAGCGCAGCGAGGCGGCGGCCGGCGGGAGCGGGACACGCAGCCGTCCCCGCGGGCAGCGCCCGGCCGGACACCGCGGCAAGACACGGGCGGCGGGCGCAGGGCGCCGGGCCGAGCCCCGCGGAGGTGCGAGAAAGGGGGGGAAGCGGTGGCGGGGCGGGAGGG
>VWPU01025986.1:0-20313 GCA_013398955.1 Callaeas wilsoni
GGCGGGGCCGGCCCCGCGCCCCCTCACCGCCGCTCGGGCGGGAACAGCCTGCGCCTCACGGGCTCGTTCTCCGGCCTTCCAAAGCTTGCTCTCCTACCGCAGTTCTGCCTCTTTTTCTTATTAGGAAATGCATGCGGTTAAATGGACAAGTGCAAGATTTCGTCACTTTCAGTTTATTTCTGACGGCTCCCTGTAACATGGATGAATAAATTAACATTTGTTAACTGTTCTTCAGTACAGTTAAAACACTGTTCAGGGTTTTCACCTCAGCTGCAACAGTAAATAGAACAGTCTTGTCATTGTGATGTGCCACTAGATAGATAAAATAAGTACTACATGGTAATGAAAGCTGTCTCGAATGTATCAGTGAGCCTGACACTTTTCTATCTTTCTGAATAATTCCTCCCTAGAAAATGATGGGCTTTTGAAGAGCAGGAATACAGGTGAATCTGTGAATGGCATTTATGAAAGTCTCAGGTCCAATGTTCCCAGCAGGATATACCTCACACTGAGGAGAGCAGCTTTCCTCTTGGAATTTTTCTGCCCCTAAAGCAGCTTGGAAGGAAGGCTGCACACAGCTGGAGAGTGCAGTCCCAATGCAGGGGGAAAGGTACAAAAACCTCCTTCTCCACTACTTCCAGAGCAGAAGCCAGACAAAACGTGATGACAAAGAAGGAGTTGTATTGTTGGAAGGTTTTTGAGAGTTGCTAGGTGTTTGGGTTAGGTTTTTTGTGTTAAGTCCTCTTTAATGCTGTGGGTTGGGAATAAGCACTGGTGAGGGCAGCAGCTGTACAAGGACTTCAACTGAGATTAATAAAATGAAATAAATTTAAGTGTCATTTCTTCTGCATGTTGTAGGAAAAGCAAATTATTATTTATGATGTATGTGCTGTGATCTCAATGGTCTTTTTTTCCATAGACGAAGTCCCTATTTTTTTAGCTAAGCGGTGTGTTGGTTGGTCTACTTAGCCAAAAATACCTCTTCAGATCAACTTTGGGGAGAGAAAGGATGGAATGGCCTTTTGGTACATCTTGATGGATGCATTCAGCATTCCAGTCTGAACAGCAAATACCACAAATCATGTCAGCAACACAGCCAGGATCCAAACCCCAAATGTACTGAAGCCCTAGGCCCAAACAGGAGCCATGCACTGAGAGCATCTCTGTGAGCTTATTTTGCAGAAAAGGACGATGAGGGAGAAGAAGTGAGGGATGATGGGCATGGTCTTAGCCTCAGGAGGTGCAAAACTCTCTAACACTTATTGACTGACAAAGGCAGAGAAGTAAGACTCCTGCATGCACTATTTCCTGCAATTGATAGAAAAGCTCACACTTTTCTGTCTGTAAGAGTCGAACACGTACATTGCTTTGGACACTGCATGTGACTCCTTCACAGAACACAGCTATGATCACTTTAGGTTTTATTTTCATGGATTTCACACAGAACCATTGAGATCCCAAACTCAAAACACATAATAAACAGGAGGGGGAAAAAATTCGTTTTTGCCCAGTTTTAGTCTTCAGTCAATTGCATCATCAGAACAAAAATAGCACTCCAAGTGAAATTGTTCTGGCAGGTACAGTTTGATGACTGTTTTGTACCAGGTGGTGCTGGTTTATTGTGATTCCAGTAAGAAAGGCACTCAGATTCTAAAGTGTCACTTAAAATACCACTTATTGCAGCCAACATTATAATGGAGAGAACAGTGTAGATAACCTTACATTCCTTCAGGAACACAGGGCTGTCCATCATCAACCAGGTGCAGCACACCACGCAGATCCTGCCCATGGAAAATTTACACCATTTTAGTCATTCAAGCTATTACGGGATTTTCGTACAAGGAAACAACTCTATACATTGTTTCTATTGCCAAACATAAAGGATGTTGACAGCAGAACCCTTTGCTGCCATTTTCAGGTAAAGGGCAGGGCATGCAGTGGTTGTCATCACAGGTACCATGCAGGAGCTGCCCAAAAGCTCCTCTGGGACAATCAGCCAGGGAAATCTGTCTCCCATGGGCCTGGAGGCCAGGCTGGACAGACAGCCCAGCTCAGCACAAGCTCGGGAGGTGCAGGCCGAACTTGCATGGCTCATTGATCCTCCAGGTACAGCGGGCTTCTGCCCAGGGCAGATGAGCAGACAGCAAAGTCCACTCTAGGAAGTACTTGTAATTCTCATTGGTGATAATTCATAAGATTGGTTTTCTGTATGTGGTAAATTGGAGGCTAGAATCATCCACAGATTTCAGGTAATTTTTATTCTTTAGAGATGTCTTTTAGAGATGTTACAGTCTCCCAGTAGCACAGTCAAGTGTCAAACACAACCTGCCTTATTCACTGAGCATATCTTAACAGCCTTTCCCCCCCTCTTTTTTCTTAATCTCTTTCTCCATAATTTATCCAAGACTTTGGAATCCACAAGCATTTATGCTCTTTCCTCAAGACAGATAGTGTGAATATAATAAGTGATGTTAATATATTAACATAAAAAATTATTTTGATTAAATTTCCTAATTAATCTGATTTGCTAACATTATAGCTGTTACTATTACCAGAAACCTCTGCCATCTTAAAATACATTAACACTTCTCCAATTAGAACACAGCTATTCCACTTAAGAAGGAAAGAGACAACTTTTATATATGCAGGTAAGTTGGTAGCTAAGCACCCGCAAGGTCACCAGTAAACACAGAACATCCTTATTAAAGTGCATTAAAATACAGTTAGATTCTGTGGAAAGTCACTGAAGAAAAGCAATTGATGTAGTTCACACATGAATCTTCTAATGGCAGGGACTTAATCTCTGCTTTGAAAAGAGTTCAGTGATTTTTTGGCAGTTTGGCCTTTTGGTAAAAACAATAGAGTGGAAAAACAAAATTAAAACAAAATGCCCAACAAATTGAAAAAAAAAAACAAAAAAACCACACCAACACACATAAAAAACAACCAACAGCAAAAATGCAACCAAGCAAAAAAAAATCCACAAAAATCTCCCACCAAACCCTGTGTGCTGCCTCTCATTTTCTCTTCATTCTTTTTGCTGGCTTCTGTAATTCCCGATTTAAATGACATGCTAAAATCCTTTGCCAGAACAGGATTTGTTTTTCACTCAGAATATAAATAGTCCCATTCAGGTCACTAGGTTAGCAGTCCATGCTTAAATGTTTCATTAAAATGAGTGGTTTATACAAGTCTCAGCTACTCCAGCACTTGGTATGTTAATCAAAAGGATACTTCCAAGTTATGCATAAACCTAGTACATGATTTTTTATAGTCATACTCATATTTAAAATTGTTTTTATAGGGTTGAACTAACTGAGCAAAATCAAGTGAAGTTCATATGCAGACAAACTTGCTGTGGAACGAAACCTTTGGTTTTTAGGCTTACCCAAAATAGCTTTAACAAAGTTACAGGACTAACTGCATCTACACCCAAAGTGTGAGTTATTTTAAGCAACCCTTCTATTTTGATATGCTAGTCTGGATCTTTGCTTATCAAAGACTTTACATTCTGAACCTTTGAAGATAAGATTGACATGTAATCCATTAAACATTAATTAACACCAACCACACAACCAAGAAACCCTTGATAGCACTACATAAAACTCTAAAATGCTTGTGTGGTACAAAAGCAAGTTCTGATGCAACTTCACATACTTCTGCTTTTCCTGAAAGTTCCTGAAAGTCTGAGAGCTCAGCAACTTCATTTTAAATCTGTGCTTATTCTAATTTTGTTTCCTCATCACAGTTAAAAACATGACGAAGGGGAGGGAAAACTGGCTCGGTCTCACAGAGTGACTCACAGTTTCAGGAAGGAGCTTTAGTTAGACCCTGCTGAGGCTCAGCCCTAAGGGGTCAGTCACTTTTCTCTTGGTCCTCTCTGCAGAAGCTTAATTACTCCTTGTTAGACAAATAATAAGTATTTGTCAGGGAAGTTCTAACCAGAGGAAAGATTACGCACTTGAACCGTTACTAATTTTGTTCTATGCCACTGAGTCAGTTAAACTGACATCAAGGAAAGAATTCCGGCACTTCAGTTTTCTGCTCATTGTTAGCCCAGGGAAAATCTTCCCAATCCTGGCTAGACCAGTCATTTTCATTCTCTACAGGAAAACTAAATGGAAGCAAACAGAAATTGAAGACCATTAAGCCAACTTTGCAGCAAACTGTGTTTCCAGTATCTGCCACTTCACAGCGATGTTTCAGGAGAAAATAAAACTGAAGCAAATGCTAGTGTTTTTTATCAATGTGTTAGTTTCTGAATAGACTAGTCCTGCCATAAAACATTTCAAGGAAACGTTGGTGGAGAGCGTAAAAAGCAATAAGCATATTTGACATAATAGCATGATCTAATCCTCAAGCCATCTGAGGAATTTGTTTTTTCTGTTATTTTAAAATACTTTCGTAGTTTTAGGTGAAACAGGAAGCAGCATTAGATGCTGAATCAGAATGGCAGTTCAGTCTTGCCTTAAAAAAAAAAAAAAGTTAATTTTCCATTCACTTCTAAGACTTCCAGAGCAATCTTTAAAGGGATTACAGCAAGGCACACCTATTCCACTATAGTTTTCTATTATTTACACATATGTGCACAATAGATGCATTTTTATTTAAACTTCAGAAAACAAACATAATGGAGGGGTAAAACATAAGGTTACCTTTCAGTTCCTCCCTGGTAACACACATCTTACTCTACACTTTCAGCTGATAAGGTATTTCTCACCAAGTTACAGGATTCACCACAGAGAACAAAATACCACAGATACCTTACCTGCAGAGAGGAAGAGGAAATTCAGTCCCATGTGTGATGCAATAACAATCTGATACCATCTTTTGGGATAGAAGCTGGAAAGAGAAATAGCCAATGGAAAAAGCAATTTAAGAAGGGTTAATGTAGAAGACAGTCAGTCAGAATCATAGAATCTTTAAGGCTGGAAAAGACCTCCAGTATCACTGAGCCCCCCGTTAACCCAGCACTGCCATGATCACCACTAAACCATTTCCCTCAGTGCCACATCCACATGTTCTTTGACTTCCAGGGATGGTGTTCTACTACTTCCCTAGGCAGCCTGTTCCAATGCCTAACAACCTTTTCAGTGAAGAAATTTTTCCTGATGTCCCATCTAAACCTCCCCTGGAGCAGCTTAAGGCCATTTCCTCTTGTCCTACCACTGTTACCTGGGAGAAGAGACTGACCCTCACCTGGCTACACTCTCCTTTTTAGCAATTGCAGAGAGCAATAAGGTCTCCCCTGAGCCTCTTTTTCTCCAGGCTAAAGATCCCCAGCTCCCTCAGCTGCTCCTCACAGGACTGGACACAGCACTCGAGGTGTGGCCTCACCCGTGCCCAGTACAGAGGGACAATCACTGCCCTGGTCCTGCTGGCCACACTATTTATGACACAAGCCAGGATGCCACCGGCCTTCTTGGCCACCTGGGCACACTCTGGCTCATGTCCAGCCCCTGCTGACCCACACCCCTGGGTGCTGTTCCACTGAGCAGCTTTCCAGCCACTCTGCCCACAGCCTGTAGCACTGCCCAGGGTTGTTGTGACCCAAGGGCAGGACCTGTCACTTCGCCTTGTTGAACAATGGCCTTGGCCCAACAATCCAACCTTGACTCAATGTCTACGACATCAAAAGGCGTTTAAAATCCCATATGCTAAGGCATGGATCAAATACATGGGGAGATTCTGCCATGAACATCTTAACACCTAAGTAGATGAGAGTGAAAAGAGCTGCAGAGGCAGAAACATCACCTAAGGTTGGTGAGACTACTAAAGGTTGGGAATAGCAGGTGTTTCTTCTGTCCCCCCCATCCCTATCCTGCAAAACCTTGCCTGAAATACTTTTATTAGTGGTGCCTTCTGCTGTCTGTAAATCAATAGATGAACAAGATCTTCTCTATCAGGATGCAGGCTGAACACGTAGAATCTTCCTGTGCGTAAATTCAGCAACAGCAGCAGGTTTTATGTCCATTAGCCCACTTGTCTGATAGCAACCCTAGGGATACACAGAAGATCATTAATCAGAGTCAGGCCACTTAGTCTGCTTTCATCTTGAGTCAAACAGAAATCAGTTTAGACCAGCATGATAATTCAGATGTCATGCTAAATGCTCATATTGTGTATTATAAGGGAATCAAATGACTGGCAAAAGGAAGATCTTTGAAACCAATGCTGCAGCTTTTTCAAGACTATCCAGAATCTCAAGTTCATTTTTAGGCGTGTACAACCTCAGATCTCTGAGCAACATGTTAAACAATAATAAATTGCTTCCTGTTTAATTAGGCACAGCAATATTCTCTCCTCGAGGCACCTCCCTTTCCCTTAGCCCAATCCCATTATACTTTGGGAAGATAGAATCTTCATCCAATTCCAACTGTTCGGACAGAAGCGGGACCTCTGTTTCCTGAGTGCTGTCCTGCCCAGTTTCCTCCTGCTTTCTCTGTGCAGCGTTTCTGGAGCTGAGAACCTTCGGTGGGCTCGGCAATGCTCCCTCGGAGGCTTTCCAGGCTTCACCGGAGGAAGGGAGGGCTCAGCAGGGCACTGCCCCGCCTTTGACTCTTGCTGGCCGTGTTTAGACCCGGGTCCTCAAGCCCGGTTACAGCAGGGATATTTGTCACAGAGGTTTATTAAACACATGCACACGTTACATACCAAACCACATATATGGACAGGTCTTGAGGGTGCCTTTTCCAAGCCTACACAGCCAAAGGGGTGAGCGGGGATGAACAAATTAAAAGATGCTTACCTGAGGAAGTGCTGGCAAGAATGCTCGGTCACTGCTGCAGAACCAGATAATGCTTTCTAACAGTCAGGGTCGAGCGTCATACCAGCACACAAACACTTCAAAGACAAAAATTCAGTGCACAGTTAACAATTTTGTCCAGCAGGTGTTGCTGGAGACTACAAAACACATTCAGACAAGGTCCAGCTGGCCAGCTTTTGGGAGGGTAGCAAACACATGGTGCTCCCCTGCCCCAGATTAGCAAGGACAGGGGGCCTAAGGATACTTTCATTCATGAAACTTTTCAATGTTATAAAGCAATGCAAGCTATGACATTGAAATCCTACTTGGGAATATGCAAGCAGTGGCTAACTCAATTTCTAAGGGGAGGTAAATCTTGTCTGTGACTTCCAAAATAAGCCAACGTGACAGTAAGATTTTTCAGGTTCTACATTTTAGTAATTTAGATCCTTTCCTACTAATAGGGCAACAGGATACTTGGAAACTGAAAAATGAACCCAACAAAAACCATCAAAAAACCCTAGACAACTGCTGTGTGAGGATACCTTACCAAAAACAAACCAAGAAAAAAACCATACAAAGATGACCTCCAATTGTATTTTGACAGTAATGGCATAAATACAATTTCATGTAGTATTTGAACACCAGATGTGACTTAATATTTTTTTAAGTATAGCATTTATGTTCCAGTTCAGTACTTTAGCCTGCAAACCCATCAGTGTTTCTACAGACAATGGAAAGGTTTGATTCGCAGGATAAATTATCCAAGCAGTGAATCAGTCCTTGATACTTGAAACTCATTTTTCAGTGTTAAATGATGTCATGTCTTTACAGGAAATTGAGTCTGTAGGAGCTTTAGTCCATCACACAACCCACTTTTTGGTCAGAAGATGCAGAAAGACTGAGCAAGACCAGGCAGGTAGTGTTGTCCAGTAATGCATCATTAGAAGATGGAGAAGACAAAGGAGCAGACAAATGTCTAGAGGAGGTGGGGGTATGAAATACCTGCTTTCAGGTATTTTTACATTGAGTTCTTCATGAAGTCATGTAGTCTGATCAAAAAAGTTCAGCTACTATTCTTCATTTGTATTGGAATTCAGGAGAAATATGGTTAAACATTAAATGTAGCTATTTTGAAGAACATATTTGCCACCCAACTCTAATGCTTGTTCTTAAATTGAGATAAAGCTTTGCTCTTCAAACACTGAAGCTCATCCTGTTACACCGTGCTTGGTTGAATTTCAACTAATATCCAACTCTGTGTTTTTGCGAGAGGTGAGAAGCTGCTTCTTCCACCTGCAAAGGCAACTTGCTCAACTACAGACAAGTCTGGCCCAAGTCTTGTTTTTGCAATAATTTGTAAGCTACCAAAATTACTGTAATATTGTTCCTATTAAAAAAAGAAACTCCCTTCAATGTCAGTAAAAATAGATACCATTTCTTACTCAGTAAGCATCTGAATCATGAATCACTGGGTGCTGGGAATATTCATGGGAAGCATTAACACACACTTCCCAAATTGTCTGCTCCTTCCCACTAGCCGTTGTTGCAGCCAGGATTCACTGCCTCACCACTGGCATCAGAAAGGCTCATGAAAACTTGAGATAAAATTTCAAGATTCTAACTCCTCCCATACACTACTTTAGAACCCTGAAATGCCTTTTTTAATACTGTCCTTGGCACACAGGAAAAAGTTAAAACATCTAAAGTCACTCCAGTCCTATGGTTTAAGCTGGGCACCCCTTCAACGGCACACAAAACTTGTGACCAGCACTAGAATAGACCCATCTAATCCTTTAGGTTGGAAAATACCCTTAAGATCATGGAGTCCAGCTGTTAACCCAGCACTGCCAAGTCCACCACTCAACCATGTCCCTAAGTGCCAGATCCACACAGCTTTTAAATAAGCCCCAGGGATGGTGATGCCATCACTTCCCTGGGCAGCCTGTTCCACTGTTTGACAGCTGTTTCAGTGAAGAAATGCTTCCTAATATCCCTTCTAAACCTCCCCTGGCACAACTTGAGGCTGTTTCCTCTCATCCTATCTCTTGTTGCTTGGGGGAAGAAGCCAACCTCCACCTGGCTACAATCTCTCTTCAGGCAGTTGTAGAGTGTGATAAGGTCCCCCCTGAGCCTCCTCCAGGCTAAACAGCCCAGCTCCCTCAGCTGCTCCTCACAGGACTTGTGCTCCAGACTCTGCCCCAGCTCCATTGCCCTTCTCTGGCCTCGCTCCAGCCCCTCAAATGTCTGCCTTGCAGTGAGGGGCCCAGAGCTGGACACAGCACTCGAGGTGTGGCCTCACCCGTGCCCACTACAGGGGACAATCCCTGTCCTGGTCCTGTTGGACATGCTACTGCTGATATAGGCCAGGATGCCACTGGCCACACCTGGTCTCATGTTCAGCCTGTGTTGCAGCACCCCCAGGTCCTTTTCCACTGGGCAGTTTTCCAGCCACTCCTCCCCCAGTAGCACTGCCTGGGGTTGTTGAGACCCAGGGGAAGGATCTGGCGCTCGGCCTTGTTGAACCTCCTGCAGTTGTGTCCTCAGCCCATTGATCCAGCCTGTCCAGATCCCTCTGCAGAGCCTTCCTGCCCTCCACCTTGCTGTCATCTGCTAACTGAGGGAGCCCTCGATCCTCTCATCCAGATCATTGATAAAGACATTAAACAGGACTGGGCCCCACACCGATCCCTGGGGAACACCGCTGGTGAGCGGCCACCAGCGGGATGTAGCTCCCTCCACCACCACGCCCTGGGCCCAGCAATCCAGGCAGTTCTTTACCCAGGCACGAGCACAGCTCTCCAAGCCCACAGCACAGCTTGTTTGCACAGCAATGCGTCTACTGCTGTTACAGGCCTCTGAAAATGGGTGATGTAATAGGTGATGTAATAGGTGATGTAATAGGTAATACAACTGAAATAGGTAGAACAAATTCACTGTAGAGATACAAAGTCCTAAGTTCACTGATCCCCCACCAGCTGGTATTTCTGACTGTTTAGAAGTATGCTTAAAGGTTTCAATGTTGATGAACATTAAAAAACTGGAACAACAACATGTATTTTATATTCTCTCACAAACAAGACAGGGCTATCGTATAAAGTAAAAACCTACAGGTATTCCAGCGTATCAATTTTTACTGATAACTGCATATTCAGTTACCTTAAAGCAAGACTGAATTTCACTGTCATATGACTAGAACTGAGAACTCTTACTTAGTCATTTTCTGCTAATTGCAAAGCTGAATTTTATGACAGTCCATAGAATTCAGATACAGCTTCTCTGAGTCACCTGTGGCTCTAATACAAGGTAAAAATTTCCACAATAGACTGATCTATTAAGCCTTCATTTACTGTTTCTCTCTTCTTTCCATTTGCCTCCATGCCACGGAACGTGCCATTATTGTGTTCTGGAAATACTCCAACTCCTCCCACTGTTTTCTTCCCAACTTCTAAATAAGCAGTTCTCTTCCCATTCTCAGCAGTTCCTGTGTTTTCTCCCTTACCTCAGACCCAGGTCTTTCTTCACCTAAGTTTCTATTCCTCCACCATCAGTCATGGCTTCCACTTCTTCCAGGGGTTTCATCTTTCCCAATGCATTACCATTCCTGAGGCTGCACAGACAGACTGCTATGGACACTAACACATGGACTAGGATGCTTCTCTCCTAACTCAGTCTCACTCTCCTGAGAGGGAATCACAAGCATTAGGCATGAGTGGGAAGCTGATCTCATCAGGACTTGCCATAGTATATTCCCAACTCAGTATTTTATTTCCGTAACTACAAAGTTAAATAAGTGTTAGCACATTAAACAAACAGAACTTTTAACTTTAATATTCAAATTCAACACTAGTAAGAACAAATAGAGCACAAAAGGGAAACATTGTTTTAAGTAAAATGAATGAAGAGAGAAGCCAGTAATTAGAACAGTTCTTCTGTCAGCCTAGGTTCAATATCAGCACCGGTTCCACGGCCACATTCTGTTCCACACTTTGGAACTTCAAACTGAATAGTTAAGCTGTGTCTGTTGGCATCCCAGACTGCAATTTCTGTATAGTACACTATAAGCATGATCAAACTTATGTACATAAACAATGAAAAACAACCTGAACACACTAAACAATTATTTACAAGTATTCCAACATGAAAAAACCAAACATACAATAGCCTCAAGAATGGGCAACTGAAGAAAATATGAACATTCAGAGAACCTTATTAGAAAGAAGAACAAAACATCGATAGCAAAGACATTAACAATTGCACTACACTAATACAGAGTCCAAATATTAAATTGGTGCATTTTTTCACAACGCACTAGCTTTGAGAGAAAAATGCTGCCTTCACTAAAATGCAGCTTACATTTGTTTCACTTAATTGCTTTAACAAGAAGCCTATTAACACAATAATGATTGTTTTAATGCTACAGTTTACAGCAAGGACATTGAACTAAAAATAGCAGCAGTTCCACATGGCACTTAATTCCACAGGTTCCTAAGCTGTGGTTTATGCAATGCCTACAAAGTGCTCCCAGTTGAATACACAAATAAAATTCACAACAAAAGTCTACCTGACATCAGGTATACTGACTGTAGGTGGCCTTAAAGCCTGTCTTTCAAAATTTATTCCCCCTCTGCTCCAAAAAAAAAAAATTAACTATCAAAGTAAGGCCTCCTCCCTCCTTCTTAAAAGATTAGGGATATTGCTTCTTATTACAATGCTGTAACACTAGAAAGCAGCACACCACTATAGTGGTTAACCCTGGGACAACGTAACATCTAACAGTGTAACCGAAAGGCTTATGGAATAACATCCAGGATCCTCTACAGACAGGAGAGTAACCGAGTCCATTAACTCAAATGGTTAATACAGAATCAGCCATAGAGTACAAGTAAAAACCCAGAAGCAATAGCTGTAAAACTGGTGATACTGATCACAGGACAAGAAACCAGGAATTGAAGGCTTCCTTCGATTCCTTAGCTTGGGTCCAGCAGAGAAGCTGTGGCCATGTCTGCAGCTCCTCGAGGTTCCACGTTAGTATATGGTGAGACTCAGGGAGCGGTTCATTTTCTTCCCGATGAGCCGGGACGGTCTGTTCTGCGTTGTGGATCTCGTGGTCATTCTGTCAGTGAACAGCGCTCGCTCCTCGGCCGCAGCCTTCGCCATCTGGGCCTTCTTCAGCTCTCTGCAACACAGGGACAGAGTCACACCCAGCAGCACCCACAAGGACTACAGGCTTACCACAGCAGGAGATACCAAATCAACTACAGCGGGTCACAACTCGAGACTTTAGGTCAATTTTAGGTCATACTGAAAGCATTATGATTTGCATCCACCTGTTTCCAACCCAGAGGGCAAAGGTGGGATGCTCATTACTTGTCTAGATGTTCTTTCTTTTCAAAAGCAAGGGAAGGAAATGAAAAATTCACACAACTCAGATTCTGAAATCCAGCCTGTTACAAGCAGCTCAACACCTCAATTACCAGGACACAGTAGGGTGCTCTTTACTTCCTAGCACAAGGCACGTGTCAAGTCAGAGTTCATTACTGAGGTTTGCCCAAAGGAAGTATATTCAGCCACACCTTATCTTCTGTGGTAGACTCAAACAGAGACTTAGATGAATGCAGGTGTAAGTAACTGGCAACAGACAACTCAGGAAGCATCCTTTTCCTTTTGCATACCCACATCAAAAGCTTATCACCGCCTCCATGTTTTTTGCCTAACAAAAATGGGAGCCTGCAAGGCAGAGTCGCTGAAGGCAGCACAGGCCATTGCCCCTGTGCAACATTCTGCCAACTGTTGTGTTTCAGAGAATTACCAATACCAGGTCTGAGGACAAAGTTAAATTAAACTCAGGATAAAGCTATAAAATAGTCCAACTAAAGAGCATAGCTATCTTTATAAAAGGTTTCTCCCATACACTGCTTTTCTCCTTTGCTCAAATACTGACATATGGCTAAGCCCAAGCCTTCTCCCATACTCTCTTCCTTCCACTCTCTCTAACTATCCATCAAAGAACTTTATCTACTCTAAGAGCTAGTATTTGCAATCTCACTTCACATCTGGCTGCAAAGCAAAATCAAATTTTACAAGCTTGCTGCATATTGGCATAGGTGTATTCAGTTTTAAGCTACATGTTTTAGTTTAATAAGAAATTCCCATTCTTGTAAGCCAAAGTATTATTCATTAACACCCGTGCCCCATCTAATCACCCCCACACTATCACTGTGCCAGTTCACTGAATGAGAATGCAACCAATTTTCAGTCCTCTTCCTTGTGAACATCAGTCACACACACGTGCTCGCCCAATCACCACACCATTACCAAGAAATTAAGTTTTACAATATCCTTCCAGTCTTCCCTAGAAGTCTTGAGTTCTTGCCTAGAAATCTTGAATTCTTCCTTCCTCTGAAGAGGACAGTAGAAAAGTTGAGTTGCCTTAAAAGGATTCTTTTCACTGAAGACAACTTACACACAGAAGTGGTATTTTAAATGGTTCAAATGCAGAAATTTAAGAAAAAACAAACCCAAAATAAAAAACCCTCTCTCCCCCCATCAAATAACTACCTGAAGTATTTTATGGAGCACTATGCCACGCAACATTCAAAATTACTCTGGCTAAGTGTTCTTTTTAAATCATTGTTGGATTTATAAGGATGTATCCTTCTTGTTGCCTGGCCAGAAGGACTCTTCACAAAACACCAGCTTTGCCAGTTTTCTCTTTCAAGTGATATAAAAATATGTTGTCTTCATACAAGCAAGCAACTTACCTCAGCGAATCTGCCCTTTAACACAAACTGTCTGCACAAACTGATTATTCTTTCAATGTAATTAATAATATTATAAAGATAACCATCTAATCTAGTACATCTGGCTGTGGTCAGACTAGCAAAGGCAAGATAAGCAGGTAACAAGGGAGTGAACCTGAACATGAAATTAACATCTTCCTTCAAGACAAACCACTCCCAAAGAAATCAGTGCTCTGTATTCCCTCATAAAAGCCTGCCTATTATGCATAACACATGCAAATAACTGTAGTGCAAATAACACACATCACATAACTGTAGTGAAAGAGTCAGATGGCTGCTTAATAATTTACTAACTCTTTCCCTGAAACTTAACCAGAAATCAGACTTTCCTAATGGGAATCTCTTTTTCCAAGCTTTAATTCAGAGTTGAGTGTTTGAGCAAGGGGTAGGACAAGATGACCTCCTGATACAAATGATTCTCTGGTGACCCAATAACACTGCTGTGTACAGGTCAAATTAGTCCAATAACATTCCTGATGTGCCATTCCATTTAAGTTCAAAACAGATCATTTAAGTCATGGTTTCCAACATCTCAATGTACAAATGACCTAGGAAAACACAGACTCAAATCATACAGATGTAAGCTAGGCTGTACCTGTCACAAAAGTGTGCACTGTCCTCAAACATTTGTTTAAAACCATGTTTTGTATGCCTTGAATACTAATAGTGCTGTTGAGATTCCCTCAGAGTGTTCAAGCAGTTCTTTCTGTGGAGAAAGTTCCTTTTAAAGTTCCATGACCCACTTTGTACTCTCAGGTACGCACATGCATACAGATTTGTGGATCTCACACCCTAAAGGGGACACTCCTGTTTTATCATCACTTCACTGTCAGGTGAGAACCCATTAGAAAGGAAATCCTATTGAAGGACCCCAAGGACCCACTTACTTCTGCAAGAGCGAGTTCTTGAATTTTTCAGCATTCAGCTCTATCCGGAGCTGCTCTGCACTCTTTTTTGCGGCAGAGAGAAGCACTGAATGCTTCACTAGTGCCACAGCTGAAGGCCTTTTCTCGGGATCAGGATTAATCATAACCTTGGGAAAAAAGAAAACAAAGCATCCTCGTTAAGGCCAACGACACAATAAATTACACTTATCAGTGAGCCACTAGTACAGGAGTTCTCACTTTTAGTAAGTCTAGTAATTCTTGGGAAAGCACTTGCGGTAGTCTGGGTAGTTTTCCTTGCCGAATTTCATGCCATTGGTCCCCATTTGTTGGAAGTGGTTCAGCCCCAGCAGCACAGACAACAGTCAGAGCAAGAGCAAAAATATCTGCTTTCGGCAAGTGAGTGTAGTTCTTGGAAAAAAAAAAAGGAAAAAATAAATTAACCATTTTTTCTAAAGGAAACAGCATGCAGGCCTAACATCACTGGTTTCCATAAACCAAACAGTTACCTCTTGTAGGACTTCATTTGCAAGGAAACGGCTGTCACCTTCCTCCACTTGAGGACTAGAGACTCGAGTCACATGGCCCAGGTCACCTGCAGAGAGAAAAGAAAGTTACTTTTCAGAAGACAATGAGACGATGCAATTCTTTTGTGCACAAGTGTGCTGTTTCTCACCTATTTTAAATATAACTCTATCAGATGACCAGTCATCATCATCGCCTTCCTCTAAAGTTATACTCGGGACTGATGTTCTAGATATGAAAATATTACCTGAAAAAGAGCAGAATTGTTAAAAGAAACATTTCTGTACAACTTCTACTTGACCTAGTTTCACTACAGTTTGCTTTAGCCACGCAGAAGTTTTATTTGTATATAAACCCTGTTCAAAGAGTGAGAAACTATAACTGACTCGCTGTGGCCCCTCTGCTGGGAAGGTAGCCAAGCATTACGCAAGTAGAGTCAATTACACAAAAAGGACCCAAGATAAACGCAACAGTTTAGGTCTGCTGGCCAATTTTATAACTGACATCTTTGTGCTCCTATTCAGAACTTCAGGGAAGAATTTACAGTTAGTAAGGTGTGGCTAACTGTTCATTTTTCTACAGCAGATTAAATGAACTGAGCAAATTGTCAATACAGAGTAAAGTAGTTACAAACTTACTAGGTTTGATATCCATGTGTACCAGGGACATTGAATGAATGTACTTTAAACCTCGAGCCACTTGAAGCAGCAGGTCCTTCAGTTCTGGTTCAGTAAAGTAACGCATATTCCTGTAATTTTCACTTATGGCATCTGCTAAACTGCCACCTTAAACAACATTAAAGAAAACAAGGAGTTTTTTACATCAAACAGTTGACAAAGTAACAACAACTAGTTCCCAAAATTAAGTGAATACATCACAAAGAACTTGCTGGCAATATACACTAAGTGTAAAATACAGTGCTGTATGCTCTTTTTAGCCATACAACAATACAATAAAATTCTTTTCTGCTGTAGTTGCCACACAAACTAAAAGGATAGCAACACAAGGGAAAAGGCCTCTCTCTCTTCCAAATCTCTGTCAGGGCATCAACAATAGCAAAATGCTTCAGAAATCAGGTTTAATCTCCCTTTTTAGTGGAAACTCTAACAATTTTCTGTATTCCAGTTTGTACTATTGTACAGAAGAAAGAACAGTTCTGCTGCTTGCAAACACCTCACTGTACTTCCAACATGCTGGAACATACATGACTTGGTCTACAGCTTTCCACAGTTTTTGCTTCATTCATCTGATATCCCTTTTCCAGTAAAAAGGAATATCAGACACTTGAGAGAAAGACAGCATGAGCTGTGAGTAATCAATTCCTAACCAGTGCTGAGAGCTTGTAGATACCTGTACGTCACCTTTACTTACCATTGCAATATTCATTCTGTATAAGCATGTGATCATCTTCTGCCCATGCAGAGTAGTACCTCACTACATGAGAATGCTGTCCCAGAACTGCATGTGCATAGACCTCTCTTAAAGCATTCTGCCTGTTAGTCACAAAAAACAACAGCACATGTGAGTATTGTGAGGTAAAATCAGTACAATTTCTTATTACAATAAGTATTTCTAATAAAAATCTCCCTATTCAGTTCTGTGGCATCCTAAGGTGGATTTGTACTTATATCCAAACAGCTAAAATAATTTGCATTATATTAAAAGACTTATTATATGGAACATCAAAAAGAAGAGTTTGGTGTGGATAATTCTTGAGGGAGCTGCCACTTCCATTACATACTTGCCAACCAGTAGCAATAGCAAACTTTGAGAGGCATCCCTGAAGTTTTAGGGAAAAAATAAAAGTGATCATAAGCCAAGAGTTTGACTGAACTCAACATTCCTAACTTCTTGTGTGTAAGTCTGGCATGCAATTTTGTGCACCTCAGACTTGTGGGGTTTTATACTATAACTATTTGAACAGTATGGGGCAAAGTCCTGAATCACAGGCTCATTCATGAATGACAAAAAATACCCCCAAACTGACTTAACTCATCTGCATGTCACTCAAGCTGACAAGGATGAGGACTCAGCTGGGAATAGTGCCTTCCTTTTATCTCTCAAAGGACCACCTTTGCAAGGAAGCATTATTCTCACTTTGAGAACAATCTGTTTCCACACAGAATACTGGGACAAACATCTGGCAGGAGAGAGGCCAATCGGCCTTTTCTCCCCAGTACTGCACTGTGTCTGGGGGCTGGGTGGGGAAGAGAAAAAGTAAAGTGGCTTCAAAGCTGTATCTATTTTACATTTAATTCATGTTTGTTTTATATTTTCTCTTAAATGCCTTCTCTAGACACCAACACAAAGAGCCATGTGGAGAAGAAACACCATGAGAAGACTTTTAAGAGCAGGAAGTACTCACTCATCCACTGAGCCAGCCAAGGGTTTCTTGGATCGCTTTATTGCATAGATGCAGCCATCCAACCTCTTCACACATTTAAACACGGAGCCGAATTCACCAGATCCAATCTTCTCCAATTCATGGAATTCGGTTGCATACCGTGACTTCATGTTACTTTCTGTTATTGTTATCCTCTGCAAAGATTACCATGGGAAATATTTAGATCTGCAGATACACAAACTGCTAAAATTAGTATCAAGGTTTAAAGATTAAGTACCTTAGCAGGTCTCATGGTTTCCTCTTCAGGCTCTCCATCACTTGGTTCCATGTCCTCTCCACAAGAGCTGAAATTCACACCAGAAATAACACGGTTTAAGTAAACTTAAAACTGAAGCCCAGAAGCTGCTGAATTTTTCTGCGATCTAATTATCCTACCCTACCTAATTTTAGTTAGCTAATTGAACACTAGACATCTGTAAACACAAACCCATAAAGATGCCATGCTAATATCTTTGTCATTTCTTTCTTAATCTTTCAACTAGTATTTAATGCATATTTTTCCTCCTCAAGAAGACTGTGCATGGCCCACTCTATGAGGGGAAAAAGACCAGGACACAGTCTAGTCTATCCTCTCTGTACAGTTATCAAAAGATTTAGTGCTAAATGATTATTTCATGGTATCATGTGTCACGAAGCACATACTTTAAGAGCTGTATTATACACTGCTAACAATCTGCAAGCAAAAATACTTTCTTAGAAGCAATTTGTATCAAAATTTTTGTAGCCAAAAGTAGTTCTAAATACAAGCTTAACAAAGGAAGCTACAAGTCACTCACTCATTCCAGTGTATCCTCTTCCTCCTACGACATTTGCCTTCAGAGTTGTGAAGGAACATGGAATCAGGAGTGAAGGGATTGATGTTCACATGAGGTGTTTGTCTAAAATCTTCTTCTTGCTTCTCCGATTTCCCAACATTCATAAACAGTGAGCCCCCTCGAAGTTTGACTGAGCTGGAGCCTAAACCTTGTGCTTTAGAAAGCAAACTCTGTATTTAAAAAAAAAAAAAAAAAAAGAAGAAGATTACATTTATAGCCTTGATATTGCCTTAGACATAAAACAGTCAGGCCATGCCTGAAGCCATCATTACAATATTGTCTAATAAAGTTAGCATCAGCTGTTTAAATATCTGCATTTCCATCAAAAATAATTTCTAAGAAACTATCATGCCTTGTACTCTACACAGAAACAATTCAAGAAAAGGAGTACTAAAATTACTTTTAAAAGATAGGAAAGATGATGATGAGCATAATCTTTTTCTGGCTTTAATCATTTCACCACCTAAACTTCTCAGACAAATCTTTGTCCATTAAATGAACAGGGAGGAAACTCAAGGATGATCTGTACTGTTACCACTGTGATTTTCAAATGCATGATGTAGAAGTTAGATCAGACACGAAATGATCTTTGGTTTCTACAAATTTAGGTGACAATCTTAAAAAATTAGCAAATGCAACATTTAATATCGATGCACAGGTGCATTTTCCTGAGCCTATAAAAAATTGTTCAAGAATTGACAGCATGGCTGCACTGTCAGTTAAATATCTAAAACTGACATTTTGGGTGGTAATTTGCCAGACCAGGCGTTTTCCAGGCACATGATGAAAACTCTCCAGTTACACTGGAAAGTCTGCACCTCGGTAACCTTCATCCTGGTGGGGATGCCGATGACTGGATCACAAGCAGGAATATCACCTTATCCTAACAACATCCGTCAAAATAAAGATTTGACACGACTAAAGCCTAAACCACCACAGGGAAGAATGCTCACTACATGGAAATCTCAACTGCAATCCTCAAATCTGCACTAGATGAAGACCTGTGCATCTCAGGACACACTCCTGTACTTCCACTGGATACCTGATTCTTCCAAAGATAACCTATGTAGAATCTGGGCACCTAATTTAAGAATCCCATTGAACTGCTGTGTTAAGAATTTGTTTTTAGTGTCACATTCCACAAAACTTTTGCATCTCTGAACTATCTCATCCTGATAAGGTATAAAATTTTACCTTTTTTTTTAATACCAATTTTACCTTTTCCAAACTTGTACCACTGATTTTTGCCAGTAAAACCTCACTGGAGATGGAAGCTGTAGAAAACCAATTAACAAGGTTGCCTTTCTCGCACCTTAAGTCAGTTGTTTTCCATCTATAGCCTATAGACCCCTGGGAGATTATCCCCGGGGATTATCCCAGGATTACTTCTAAAGGGCTATATGAAAAGTAATGAAGAAAGGAAGCCAATTACCACTAGATTTAAATTCACTATACGAGTCTTTACACAGCGTCGAGTTCAAAAGTTGAAATGCCTTCCAAAAGTGTTATTGACAGAGTTAAGAGCTACCCGTCCCTCCCTCTAAACTTCGGACTCCATCAGTTTAACAGCATCGACTACAATCAGCCTTTCACGTTTGATGCAGGAGTGCACACCCTGAACCAGCGCTGGCACACGGCACCACTACAGCAGGACTCCAACACGACGGGATCTCAGAATCCATCGGGCTGGAAAAGCCCTCTGAGATCCCCGAGCCCAGCCTATGACCCAACACCACCGTGTCACCCAGACCACGGCACTGAGTGCCAGGTCCAGTCTTTCCTTAAACACCTCCAGGGACGAGACTCCACCACCTCCCTGGACGCTCCATTCCGATGTCTGATCACCCTTCCTGTGAAGAAATTCCTCCTGGGACGGGCCAGTTCACCGAGAGACACGCAGGAGCAAACCCCAAGCCGAGCTTTAACTTTCCGGCTACACCCCTGCCAACGCCCACTCGACACTCAAGCGCTTACTTTAGGAGTTTTAATTCTCTACGCTCGCACTTTAAAAAAAATATTTTCCACAAAACACTGCCAAACTTAGAACATTTGTGTTTATATACTACCGATATATAAGTAAGCGGCTCGCCCCGTGCCCGTGCCCCGCCGGGAGGCGGCGCCGCCCCGGCCCCGCCCC